>CAUDMG010001476.1:142500-152500 GCA_958450375.1 Homarus gammarus
AATAATAATAATAAAAATAATAATAATAATAATAATAATAATAATAATAAAAATAATAATAATAATAATAATAATAATAATAAAAAATAATAATAATAATAATAATAATAATGATAAAAATAATAATAATAATAATAATAATAATAATAATAATAATAATAATAATAATAATAATAATAATAATAATAATAATATCTCACTTATCGATAATATAAATCAAGTGATAAGTAGAGTGTGATATAATGTACTTTGAGGTTATAGAAGAGATTTAAATAGAGAATAATTAAGAAATATTAAAAGTGGCGGCTGTTACCTCCAGTGGCCTCACCTCCACTACTGGTATTTCACCTTAATTTCCCTTAATTACTCATCATTAACCACTTATCTTCACTTAATAACACGTGAAGATGATTGCCATTAATTTATATAGTGAGTAAGTTAACAATAAGTGAGTTATAAGTTAGTAATGAGTAAAGTTATAAACCAGTTCATCACTCACCCTATCTTGTTGACAGATGTTTTCTTATTTAGTTTAATTTCTACACCTTTATCACCGTCTTCTGTACTTAAACTAGTAGTTCACTTAACACTCTAGTCATTAGTACACTTGTTATGGTCCATAGTCACTTATAAAGGTCACTTATAGACGATAATATGTGGTGAGGTGACGGTGGCAGAGGAGCCGTCAACACCAACAGTTATAACCACAATTATTATAACACCAACAAACTTTATAATGAACACTAATAATAAAATATATTACAAAAAAATCAATATTTCTCGATAGATATAGAAAAAGAATTATCTAATATACAAATAATTACTTAAAAATTATCAAGCACATACTCCTCACTCGTTTTTACTCAAATATATAATTCAGAATATTGTAATCAAATAGAAAATATAAATTATATTTTTCTATATAATTATAATGATATAGAGAGATATTTAATGAGAAAATAATAATAATTTTAGGGAAGCTATGTAGCAGATGCTCCTCCCAGTCAATCCTCGGCTTGAATTTTCGTGGAAGGTTTAATTTAGCGTTTGATCATATCCGTAATCTTTTTAATCGCTTTATTCACTCCAGGGTAATTTTTTTCGTAATGTTACCTATACACCAAAGACTTTAATCAGTAAATAATCCAAATATCATAGATAATCTCCTTCCACTCCTAATCATTCGCACTTTTAAATTACCAAGAATTATTGGTCCTTAAACACAACTAATCATTCATGCGTCGAGATTAATCTCTCTACTAATCACCTTCTACTCATCAACGGTACTAATAACCTTTATCTATTCAGCCCAATGATCAACCTAATCTTTCAAGTTATATTAGTAAGTTATATAGAGAACGGAATCCGGCCAATATCCATTAAGAAAATAAATAAATAATGTCATATACGGCCATTAAATTTTCCCGCTCAATTATTGGAACTCTTTAAAAGCAATTTAACTTCTCTTAAAAAATGTAATTGTATCACAGAAGTTTATCGTTTATTTCCTACGTAATTCAGGAAATATATTGCCATTTTATTTATTACTGAAAGGTAGAAACTGACAAAGAATATAATATAAAGAGAAGATTAACATTAATACGCAATTTGTATTTATTGAATATTTAAAACTTTTTGTTATTGGAACCGACCAATGGGAGAGGATTAGACTATGACGTCACAGTTATAGTGACGTCATGATCTGGCTAACAAGACTTAAAAACATTACAATAGGGAATAGTTTTAGTAAATAGAGATAGTTAAGTGATAGTTTGATAGAAGTTATGGTAGTTAGGTGTTATCAAAGGGTAGGAGAGGGGGGATGAGGGGGGTAAGGGGGTAAGGGGTAGGGGGTAAAGGGGTAGGGGGTAATATCTGCCAGCTGACGACATGTAAAAATCCTCAGATTACTATAAATCGTTTCTAATCCCCTTCCCCCTTCCTCCCCTTCCCCTTCCCCTTCCCCTTCCCCTTCCCAAGCAACTCATGTATTAATTCATATAAAAAAAAACCCCTCAATTTGCATAGATATAGTATATTTATTAAGGAATGTACTTAAAGAATATTAATATTATCACATCTGCTATATATTAACAAAAACCATTAAAAAAATAAATAATTGAGAATAATTTATATATTATCTAAGAAACTTAATATTAAAAAAATTAAAGAGTATATTTAATTATTAGTGTTCATTATAAAGTTTGTTGGTGTTATAATAATTGTGGTTATAACTGTTGGTGTTGACTGCTCCTCTGCCACCGTCACCTCACCACATATTATCGTCTATAAGTGACCTTTATAAGTGACTATGGACCATAACAAGTGTACTAATGACTAGAGTGTTAAGTGAACTACTAGTTTAAGTACAGAAGACGGTGATAAAGGTGTAGAAATTAAACTAAATAAGAAAACATCTGTCAACAAGATAGGGTGAGTGATGAACTGGTTTATAACTTTACTCATTACTAACTTATAACTCACTTATTGTTAACTTACTCACTATATAAATTAATGGCAATCATCTTCACATGTTATTAAGTGAAGATAAGTGGTTAATGATGAGTAATTAAGGGAAATTAAGGAGAAATACCAGTAGTGGAGGTGAGGCCACTGGAGGTAACAGCCGCCACTTTTAATATTTCTTAATTATTCTCTATTTAAATCTCTTCTATAACCTCAAAGTACATTATAGTAATTTCAATGCCTTTCAGAACATTGTTAAGACCCTATTTAAGACTTTAGAGCAGTTAATGGCGTTCTTAACTACTTAATTTGTGATAATTTAAAAGGTAATATATATATTTTGTTAATTATTTGGTTTAATTCAGTGATTTAGTTGTTATATAAAGGTTAGGTTAGGTTAAAGTCAGGTTAGGTTAGGTTAAAGTTAGATAAGGTTAGGTTAGTTTAAAGTCAGGTTAGGTTAGTTTAAAGTCAGGTTAGGTTAGGTTAAAGTCAGGTTAGGTTAGGTTAAAGTTAGATAAGGTTAGGTTAGTTTAAAGTCAGGTTAGGTTAGGTTAAAGTTAGATAAGGTTAGGTTAGGTTAAAGTCAGGTTAGGTTAGTTTAAAGTCAGGTTAGGTTAGTTTAAAGTCAGGTTAGGTTAGTTTAAAGTCAGGTTAGGTTAGGTTAAAGTTAGATAAGGTTAGGTTAGTTTAAAGTCAGGTTAGGTTAGGTTAAAGTCAGGTTAGGTTAGTTTAAAGTCAGGTTAGGTTAGGTTAGTTTAAAGTCAGGTTAGGTTAGGTTAAAGTTAGATAAGGTTAGGTTAGTTTAAAGTCAGGTTAGGTTAGTTTAAAGTCAGGTTAGGTTAGTTTAAAGTCAGGTTAGGTTAGGTTAAAGTTAGATAAGGTTAGGTTAGTTTAAAGTCAGGTTAGGTTAGGTTAAAGTCAGGTTAGGTTAGTTTAAAGTCAGGTTAGGTTAGGTTAAAGTTAGATAAGGTTAGGTTAGTTTAAAGTCAGGTTAGGTTAGGTTAAAGTCAGGTTAGGTTAGTTTAAAGTCAGGTTAGGTTAGGTTAAAGTTATTTAAGGTTAGGTTAGTTTCGGTTAGGTTAGGTTAGTTTAGCTTAGGTTAGGTTAGGTTAAAGTTAGATAGGTTAGGTTAGTTTAAAGTCAGGTTAGGTTAGGTTAAAGTCAGGTTAGGTTAGTTTAAAGTCAGGTTAGGGTAGGTTAAAGTTAGATAAGGTTAGGTTAAAGTCAGGTTAGGTTAGGTTAAAGTCAGGTTAGGTTAGTTTAAAGTCAGGTTAGGTTAGGTTAAAGTTAGATAAGGTTAGGTTAGTTTAAAGTTAGGTTAGGTTAGTTTAAAGTCAGGTTAGGTTAGGTTAAAGTTAGATAAGGTTAGGTTAGTTTAAAGTCAGGTTAGGTTAGGTTAAAGTCAGGTTAGGTTAGTTTAAAGTCAGGTTAGGTTAGTTTAAAGTCAGGTTAGGTTAGGTTAAAGTTAGATAAGGTTAGGTTAGTTTAAAGTCAGGTTAGGTTAGGTTAAAGTCAGGTTAGGTTAGGTTAGTTTAAAGTCAGGTTAGGTTAGGTTAAAGTTAGATAAGGTTAGGTTAAAGTCAGGTTAGGTTAGGTTAAAGTTAGATAAGGTTAGGTTAGTTTAAAGTCAGGTTAGGTTAGTTTAAAGTCAGGTTAGGTTAGGTTAAATTCAGGTTAGGTTAGGTTAAAGTTAGATAGGTTAGGTTAGTTTAAAGTCAGGTTAGGTTAGGTTAAAGTTAGATAAGGTTAGGTTAGTTTAAAGTCAGGTTAGGTTAGGTTAAAGTTAGATAAGGTTAGGTTAGTTTAAAGTCAGGTTAGGTTAGTTTAAAGTCAGGTTAGGTTAGTTTAAAGTCAGGTTAGGTTAGTTTAAAGTCAGGTTAGGTTAGGTTAGTTTAAAGTCAGGCTAGGTTAGGTTAAAGTTAGATAAGGTTAGGTTAGTTTAAAGTCAGGTTAGGTTAGGTTAAAGTTAGGTTAGGTTAGTTTAAAGTCAGGTTAGGTTAGGTTAAAGTTAGGTTAGGTTAGTTTAAAGTCAGGCTAGGTTAGGTTATAGTTTGATAAGGTTAGGTTAGTTTAAAGTCAGGTTAGGTTAGTTTAAAGTCAGGTTAGGTTAGTTTAAAGTCAGGTTAGGTTAGGTTAAAGTTAGATAAGGTTAGGTTAGTTTAAAGTCAGGTTAGGTTAGTTTAAAGTCAGGTTAGGTTAGTTTAAAGTCAGGTTAGGTTAGGTTAAAGTTAGATAAGGTTAGGTTAGTTTAAAGTCAGGTTAGGTTAGTTTAAAGTCAGGTTAGGTTAGTTTAAAGTCAGGTTAGGTTAGGTTAAAGTTAGATAAGGTTAGGTTAGTTTAAAGTCAGGTTAGGTTAGGTTAAAGTTAGATAAGGTTAGGTTAGTTTAAAGTCAGGTTAGGTTAGGTTAAAGTTAGATAAGGTTAGGTTAGTTTAAAGTCAGGTTAGGTTAGTTTAAAGTCAGGTTAGGTTAGTTTAAAGTCAGGTTAGGTTAGTTTAAAGTCAGGTTAGGTTAGTTTAAAGTCAGGTTAGGTTAGTTTAAAGTCAGGTTAGGTTAGTTTAAAGTCAGGTTAGGTTAGGTTAAAGTCAGGTTAGGTTAGGTTAAAGTCAGGTTAGGTTAGGTTAAGTTAGTAGGTTTGGTTAGTTTAAAGTCAGGTTAGGTTAGGTTAAAGTTAGATAAGGTTAGGTTAAAGTCAGGTTAGGTTAGGTTAAAGTTAGATAGGTTAGGTTAGTTTAAAGTCAGGTTAGGTTAGGTTAAAGTTAGATAAGGTTAGGTTAGTTTAAAGTCAGGTTAGGTTAGGTTAAAGTTAGATAAGGTTAGGTTAGTTTAAAGTCAGGTTAGGTTAGGTTAAAGTCAGGTTAGGTTAGGTTAAAGTTAGATAAGGTTAGGTTAGTTTAAAGTCAGGTTAGGTTAGGTTAAAGTCAGGTTAGGTTAGTTTAAAGTCAGGTTAGGTTAGTTTAAAGTCAGGTTAGGTTAGTTTAAAGTCAGGTTAGGTTAGGTTTAAAGTCAGGTTAGGTTAGGTTAAAGTTAGATAAGGTTAGGTTAGTTTAAAGTCAGGTTAGGTTAGTTTAAAGTCAGGTTAGGTTAGTTTAAAGTCAGGTTAGGTTAAAGTTAGATAAGGTTAGGTTAGTTTAAAGTCAGGTTAGGTTAGTTTAAAGTCAGGTTAGGTTAGGTTAAAGTTAGATAAGGTTAGGTTAGTTTAAAGTCAGGTTAGGTTAGTTTAAAGTCAGGTTAGGTTAGGTTAAAGTCAGGTTAGGTTAGTTTAGTTTAAAGTCAGGTTAGGTTAGGTTAAAGTTAGATAAGGTTAGGTTAGTTTAAAGTCAGGTTAGGTTAGGTTAAAGTTAGATAAGGTTAGGTTAGTTTAAAGTCAGGTTAGGTTAGGTTAAAGTTAGATAAGGTTAGGTTAGTTTAAAGTCAGGTTAGGTTAGGTTAAAGTTAGATAAGGTTAGGTTAGTTTAAAGTCAGGTTAGGTTAGGTTAAAGTTAGATAAGGTTAGGTTAGTTTAAAGTCAGGTTAGGTTAGGTTAAAGTTAGATAAGGTTAGGTTAGTTTAAAGTCAGGTTAGGTTAGGTTAAAGTTAGATAAGGTTAGGTTAGTTTAAAGTCAGGTTAGGTTAGGTTAAAGTTAGGTTAGGTTAGGTTATAGTTAAAACAAATAAGGATAGGTCGACACTGCACTCGACCTTTCATCACTTCCCCATCTGTAACGTCAGGTACCCTTTCACTGGTGGGAGTGACTAGGGGGAACCTCTGATGTGAACCCGAACCAGAGGCCCTCAGGACATTAGGTCAAGGGCTGTATCCACTCACCCAGGGTTGGTATATATGTCCCTGAGGGTATACATTATATAAAGGAACAATTGAATATATTTATTACACGCAGCTACCTTGAGGCTTTTTGTTATGACTGGCCTTCTCTCCCCTCCCCCTGACCTGTCTCCCCGCTCCCCCTGGCCTGTCTCCCCCTCCCCCTGGCCTATCTCCCCCTCTCCCTGGCCTATCTCCCCCTCCCCCTGGCCTGTCTCCCTCTCCCCCTGGCCTATCTCCCCCTCCCCCTGGCCTGTCAACCTCTCTCCCTGGCCTATCTCCCCTTCCCCCTGGCCTATCTCCCCCTCCCCCTGGCCTGTCTCCCTCTCCCCCTGGCCTATCTCCCCCTCCCCTTAGCCTATCTCCCCCTCCCCCTGGCCTATCTCCGCCTCCCCCTGGCCTATCTCCCCCTCCCCCTGGCCTATCTCCCCCTCCCCCTGGCCTATCTCCCCCTCCCCCTGGCCTATCTTCCCCCCTGGCCTATCTCCCCCCTGGCGTATCCCCACCCTCTACATATCTCCCCCCTACCTATCTCCGCCACTGGCCTATCCCCCTCCTGGCCTGTCCCTCACCCCCTGCCTATCTCCCCCCCTGGCCTAGCCCCCCCACTGGTCTATCTATCCTCCCCCGGCCTATCCTCCCCTGGTCATCTATGTCATCCTGGGAATAAAAAAAATCACGACTTCCAAGGACCTTAAGAAAAAAAATATTGTCTTTAATCCTGGGAAAAAAAGGTGGAACAATGCCTACCTATAACGGTAATAAGATCGTCCTGGGTATAAGACAAAGAGCCTCTGGGTAGCTCGTCCTGAGGAAAAAAAGAGAAGGAACAGTCGCCTATCAGCCCGTGTATTAAGATCGTCCTGGGTATAAAAAGAAGCGGAAGGGTCGTATAGTGTCCTGGGTTTAAAAGAAAATAAGCCCCATCGTAGATCGTCCTGGGTAAAAACGAAGGAATTCGCCTAGCAGTTCGCGTATCATGTAGTAAAAGATCGTCCTGGGTGTAAAAATAAAGGCAAGGTTCGTAGATTGTCCTGGGGAAAAGAGAGTAGGAAGTGCTGCCTGTTTATTAAGACCATCCTGGGTATAAAATATAGGACGTAGATCATCCGAGACAGTGGCCGCTCGTGCATAGGGCTGCAGAGCTGCAGTCCCCCCAGACACTCACTGCCAGGCGTATGATTCCTTTAGAGAGACAGCTCAATAATACACTACCAACAAATATATCATTTTATATGTTATTTAATTATTTTCAATACGTTGCTAAGTGAATTTTCATTAAAATCAGACCAAAATTTAAGTTACTTTCATAGTTGCTGTCAATGCTGTACGATTCATGTCTGTTATTAATTGGCGCCACAATGAGCTGCACTTGAAGCAGCTCAGTCTCGTCCAACGTGTGGACGGTGTGGTTAAATCGTGAAGTATTTGCAAAACATCAACTTTTCCCAGCTGACATTAAATGAAAAGACTGAAATCAAAGCAAGAGGAAGACCTGCACCAGTTTTATCCAGTCAACAGAACAGTTCAAGCAGGAACAAAGAATATACACGCCAGGTTAACATGAGTGTGAATGGCTCTGTGGTTGTGACGAGGCAAATACTTTATTCTGCTTTCCATGCTTATTGTTTGGTGGGGACTCGGCAGTGGTGTGACTGACTTGAGGCATTTGCCACAGAAAATAGTGAAACATGAGCAGTCAGCCAAACATATGAATAACATGATTAATTTATCGTTGCCCTGGGAATTCGTGGACATCAACTACAACTCATACCTGAGGTAGGTCAAATTTGTGTATCCTACTGTTGTGTGAGGCTTGCAGTCCCTCCATTTTATTTTTCACGAGCCGCCACTGATCCTAGGTATAAAATAAGGGTAATTGGTCTTAGATCGTCCTGGGTATAAAATAAGGGTAATTGGTCGTAGAGCGTCCTGGGTATAAAATAAGGGTAATTGGTCTTAGAGCGTCCTGGGTATAAAATAAGGGTAATTGGTCGTAGAGCGTCCTGGGTATAAAATAAGGGTAATTGGTCTTAGATCGTCCTGGACAAAACACATGTATCAGCAGCTTATCAACTAATTGTATGAAGATCGTCCTGGATGAATAATAGACTCTTAGATCTTCTAGGGAAAAGGAAAGGAGTATATAGAAAAGTTAAGAAAGGCGAAAATCACTTACTTGGTTACTATCAGAACCTAACAAGACAGGTAAAAACAGAAATTAGGAAAGCAAAGAGAAATTATGAAATCAAGATAACAAACGAATCGAAAAATAACCCCAAAGCTTTTTATCAACTGTATAAATCAAAGGTTAGAGATACAATAGGTCCCCATAAAACTACGACAGGAGAAATGACTGATGATGAGTTAGAAATGTGTAGTACGTTAAATAGTCATTTTCGCTCCGTATTCACAAATGAAAACCTAGCACAGTTTCCAGAAGTTCATAAGGTATATAACGGCAGTATAGAAAATATGTTGATGAATATCAATATTACTAGTAACGATGTGCTTAAAGTAATTAACAAACTGAAGCCTCATAAATGGCCTGGTCCAGACGAGGTATATGCTAGAATATTAAAAGAATGTAGAGATGAGTTGAGTAATCCATTAGCAGTTTTATTTAATAAGTCATTAGAATCGGGCCTAGTGCCAGAAGCTTGGAAACTTGCAAATGTAGTTCCGATTTTCAAAAAGGGTGATAAATCAATTGCATCAAATTACCGTCCCATTAGTCTCACGTCAATCATAGGCAAGTTGCTAGAGTCAATTATTGCTACAAAAATCAGAAGCCACCTTGAAACATTCAACTTAATTCATTCTTCTCAGCACGGGTTCACCCAGGGACGTTCTTGTCTCACAAATTTGCTTAGCTTTTTCTCAGAAGTATATGAAGCGGTAGATAATGATAAGTCATATGATATAATTTATTTAGATTTCAGTAAAGCATTCGATAGAGTCCCTCATGAGAGATTGATAAGGAAGGTAGAAGCACATGGAATAGGTGGATCATTATTAAAATGGATTAGGTCATGGTTAACTGGTAGGAAACAAAGAGTCAGCATAAATGGATTAAAGTCAGACTGGGGTGCGGTCAAAAGCGGAGTTCCCCAGGGATCTGTATTGGGCCCTCTGCTGTTTGTTATATTCATTAATGATCTTGATTTAGACATAACTAGTAGGATTAGTAAATTTGCAGATGATACCAAAATGGGGAGAGTGATAAATTCAGACAGTGACTTTGAACACCTTCAAAGAGATCTAGATACCTTACATGAGTGGTCAGTAGACTGGCAAATGAATTGTAATACTGATAAATGCAAGGTACTACAGATAGGGAAGACGAATACAAACGTTAAGTATAAACTAGGTAACACGGAAATAGAAAACTCAGTTTGTGAAAAAGATCTAGGTGTATTTGTTAGCAACGACTTGAAACCTAGAAAACAATGTATTAGCGTTCGCAACAAGGCAAACAGGATTCTAGGGTTCATATCTAGGTCTGTGAGTAACAGAACTGCTGACGTTATCTTGAAACTTTACCTAGCATTAGTGAGGCCACACATGGATTATGCGGTTCAGTTCTGGTGTCCTTATTATAGAATGGACATAGATTCTTTGGAGAGAGTACAAAGAAGAATGACAAAAATGATCCATGATATTAGAAACCTTACATATGAAGAAAGACTGAAAAGCTTAGGCTTGCATTCATTAGAGAGGCGTAGAG
>CAUDMG010001476.1:157500-162500 GCA_958450375.1 Homarus gammarus
GAGAGGTGAGGGGAGGGAGAGGTGAGGGGGAGGGGGAGGTGAGGGGGAGGTGAGAGGGAAGGAGAGGTGAGGAAAGTGAGAGGTGAGGGGGAGGGAGGGGTGAGGGGGACGGAGAGGTGAGGGGGAGGTGAGGGAGAGGTGAGGGGAGGGAGAGATGAGGGGGTAAGAGGATGGGAGGGAGAGGGAGTGAGAGTTAATAGGAGAGGGGAAGTGAGTGGGACAATAAAGTTTGACATTGGGGAGAGTGAAGAGAGAGGGAAGGAGAGTGAGAGAGAGAGAGAGAGAGAGAGAGAGAGAGAGAGAGAGAAAGAGAGAGAGAGAGAGAGTGTAGGAGACTGGTGGTTGCTGTTGTTGTTGTTGTTAATAATACCAAGTAAAAAATATGCTAATAATAACAATATATTAATTAGATCACGAACAATATGGCATCAATGTGTGGTGGTGGAGTTGCCATATACCACCAGCATACAGGACTTAAGTAGGATGCTCTCAGGGGATCATATCAGCGCTAGGATGCTTCATTAGTCGCTCCTCGGGGACAAAATACTTCTTTTATTTTGTAGGCTATTGACTCTGACGTCATGTATACAATCAAGGATTTTTTTTTTTGGGTCGTAGGATAATCAGAATTAATCGTCCGGTGACATGTGGAAACTCATTTCCCCAAAAAAGCTTACGGTTCATTGGTTCTCTGGAGGTGACGTCAGAAAAGCTTACGGTTCATTGGTTCTCTGGAGGTGACGTCAGAAATGAAGATCCAATCAGGAATGAGAGTGAAATGGTTAATCTGGGAACATCTCTATCGATGAAATATTCTTTTAATTATATTTATTTCTGAAGTTTTTAATTTATATAAAGAAATTCCTATAACATATATGTAATTAAGATATATTTTGTTATATAATATTGGTCTGTACTGTTGAGTTGTGCACGGGAAATAAAAAACTAAACCTTAATAGTTGTCACAGTTCGGAGTATCTTTTTATCAATAAATATTAACTCTAAACTTACTTACAGGTTATTGGACATTTCTCTCTCACTCTCTCACTCTCTCACTCACTTTTTCTCTATCTCTCACTCACGCCATTGTCTACACAAGTGTCCGACAGCGACCTGAGTGACTGGTTCAATGGTTCGTCGCCTTCACTCTCTCCTGCTGCGCTGCCGGGTGTATAGCCAACCTTACCTCCCCCTCCCCCCCCCTCTCCCTCCCCCTTAGCCCCCTACCCTCCCCCTGAGCCCCCTACCTCCCCCTGAGCCCCCCCACCCTCCCCCCCACCGTGTACAAGTCCTAAATGCAGCAATAATTACTCTTATATTATGGTAATTAAGATAATTTTTTGGATATACATAAGTAATTAAATGTTTATCAAAGTTATTTTATCACCTATGAATTATTTTATCTTTATTAAATTTTTATTTTTATTTATTTTCTTAATTTTCACGGGTTTTAAATTAACGGGGGGGGGGGGGGGGGCGGGTGCGGTAGAAGGTCATTCATTAAATAAAAACGAAACAAAAGCAAGACAAAAAAAAAATCCAATAACTTTCAAAGTGAATTTTAATCGTCGAGGTTCGCATCAATATCACTAAAATGCAAATCACTTTTTTTTGGGGGGTGGGGGGTTAACAAGCGCATGGTAATACAGTAGTTAATATTCATCCAACGTTATTCTCACTACAGAGCAGGTGGAGTATTATTTTTGCCTGGGAAATATTATCGTTTTATGCGAGAAATTTATTGTTATTTTTTTTTAGGGGGGGGAGGGATATTATCATTTCTTTTACGCGGGAAATTTTTGTATTTTGTTACGCTTATTTTAGCGCGGGAAATTTATGTATATATATTTTTCCCGAGAGAAATTTATTCTTATTTTTATTACTCGAGAAGTTATTTATTTTTTTAAGCGGGAAATTCAAATACATCTTTACACATTTTATTTTTACTCGGGGAAATTCATACTTTTGGCGGGAAATTTATAGTTTTGCGCGGGAAATTTATAGTTTTGGCGGGAAATTCATACTTTTGGCGGGAAATTTTTAGTTTTGCGCGGGAAATTTATAGTTTTGGCCGGAAATTCATACTTTTGGCAGGAAATTTTTAGTTTTGCGCGGGAAATTTATAGTTTTGGCGGGAAATTCATACTTTTGGCGGGAAATTTTTAGTTTTGCGCGGGAAATTTATAGTTTTGGCCGGAAATTCATACTTTTGGCAGGAAATTTTTAGTTTTGAGCGGGAAATTTTATTACTAGTTAATTCTATTCTAATATTTACTGGGGAAAAAATAGTGTAAACTGAATATCGAATTACGTGATATGATTATTATTATTTAGTAGTACACCGATTGGTGGTAAATTATGGTGCTTATTGTAGTGATGGTGATGGTGTGGTGTGGTAGTGTATTGGTGTATGGCAGTGTGGTGATGATGTTGGTAGTGCTGATAGTGTTGCAGTGTGGTGTAATGTAGTGTGGTGGTGGCAGTAGTAGCGTCTCCCTCTCTCTCTCTCTCACACACACACACACAGCAAGTCTTTCATCTTTCAACTATTAAACATTAGACAGAGAGAAGACTGAAAGACACTCACCCCTGTTACACCCACTCACCGTCCAGTCACTCACTTGCTTTTTAACTGTGAGGAAAGGCACAGTTCGTTGGTGGCACTTAGCTGTTTTGGCCTCTGTTTTGTCCAGTCATTTGCTTTTTAACTGTGAGTAGAGTGGAAGACATCTTTTTCTTCTATTCAGTCTCCAGTCAATGTCAAGTTATCTGTTTGTTTTTAACTGTGAGTAGAGTGGATGGTGTTTCTTTTTCATCCAGTCATTGTACAGTCAATCGTATTTTGACAATGAGAAAGGATGCAAGTCCTTTCTTTAATCCAGTCAGTGTACAGTCAATCGTACTTTGACAGCGAAGAAAAAGTACAACGCTTCTCTCTCTCTTTCAACCAGTCACTATACAGTCAATTCCTATTTACTATGAGTGGAAATGAACTAACCCAGTCTATTTCTACCAGCCAAAGACTCGAGAATATTTTCCGTTCAAGTCAGCGTTCAGTCAATCGCGTTTAACCACAAGTAGAATGGAAATGCACTTTTCCTTTTCGCCACCCACAGTATGCAAATTAGTATGGGGTAAAAATGGGTCCTGGGAGACTCGTAGTGTGTGTGTGTGTGTGTGTGTGTGTGTGTGTGTGTGTGTGCGCGCAATTTAGTTAGGGAAATAGTAATATATATAATTAATTTAGTTAGATATACAATGAAATACACTCACCACTGGCCTCCAGACTCGTGCCACCGCCCTGGGGGAGGATAATGACGTGTACAACAACAATAACAAAACGCATTTTATAAATCCACATTACAAACAAGAGATAAGGTAATTTAAATCCGCCTCACATAAAAAAGGCGATATAGATTTAATACGCCTTACAAAGAAGAGATTATGGCATTTGAATCCACGTTACATGCGCGTCATCTCTCTTATGTAAGGCGGATTTACCAAACACACACACACACTCTACCAGTTTTCGTAGATTATAGCGTGAAATAATTCCAGGTTGCAAAAGGTAAATTCGAATTGATGCCTTAAATCCGGGTCATAATCAAAGGTAATTATTTCGGCGGCTGACCTGACCTCCCAATTGCACAAGCTCGTACTTAATTGGCTAAGTTTGGTAATTAAACAAGTATTATTCGTGTTCTAATAAGTATTGGGTCAGGAGTTTGTGGAGGTAAAAGGAATATATAAATTGCGGGACCTGCAAGTTGGAGTTTGTGATCTCTCTTGTTTACAATTTCTTTTTTACAGGAGTAATTCTTTTTTTCCGGACTAATTTTTTTTTTCGGTGTATTGACTAATTTTTTTTCCAGAGTATTTTGTTCCAGTCTAATTATTTCTTTAAAAAATAATAATTTTTTTTATAGATTATTATTTTTTTTTCTCTGATAATATTTTTCTGGATTATTTATTTCCGGATTGATGTTATATGGATAAAAATTTTCCGGACTAAATGTTACCGGACTAATTGTTACCGGACTAAATGTTACCGGACTAAATTGTGGATAATACTGCATGTTAGACGCTTAATTTATCATCATTATCATATTATTATTATTATTATTATTATTATTATTATTATTATTATTATTATGGGTTACATTATATATGCTAACAGCGTTATAGGAGTCATATAGCTCCTATAGTTGATGATTGATTTATTATTAGAAAATTGTGTTGTAAAGATGATTATGTAAATGTAATGGCTTGTACCAGCCTGTGCGCACACGTGTACACTAAAACACACACACACACACACACACACATAAAACACACACACACACACACACACACACACACACACACACCACACACACACACACACACACACACGCACACACACACACACGCACGCACACACACACGCACGCACACACACACACACACACACATACACACAACACACACACACACACACAACACACACAACACACACATACACACACACACACACACACACACACACCATCAAGGTGACTAACAAAGAAACATGAACACTTAAACCTTTTATGCAAATGAGCAACACTTCAATCTAAGTTAGTGAAGAGGTGTAGAACTTGTCTCAACACGCCGCCATTTTTAATACCAACATTCTCCTGCCAGTGTACTACAACGTGTGTTTTTATTGGCTGATCCCTCGCTAGTTCTGATTGGCTGAGAGTTTGTGTGAGTGTTTTGAAGAGCTGGGGGGAGAGGTGGGTGATGGAATTGTAGTGGGTTGTAGTGCTGGTGCTTGTTTGCATATATATATACATGGTAATACATACACATGAATATATACACTCACACAAACATACACAGACGTACATACACTGACACATGGTAGAAAAGTGGTGGTGTTGGTAGTTGTTGCTTGATTGTGGTAGTTGTGGTGATGGCTCTCTCTCTCTCTCTCTCTCTCTCTCTCTCTCTCTCTCTCTCTCTCTCTCTCTCTCTCTCTC
>CAUDMG010001476.1:167500-177500 GCA_958450375.1 Homarus gammarus
GCTCTGGTTGTTTAATAGGGCTCTGGTTGTTGAATAGAGCCCCCTGGTTGTTGAATAGGGCCCACGAATATTGGAATAGGGCGCCTTCTTTGCTGAACAGGGTCACTTGTGAACCCACTCTCTTATCTGAACACGACCTACTCTTCTGAACAGGGCCGCCTCCCTTCCTGAAACGTTCTAACACTACAGGTAACTAAGAACCATATTCAGAAGAGAGAGAGAGAGAGAGAGAGGGAAGAAGGGAGAGAAAGAGAGAGAGAGAGAGAGAGGGAAGAAAGGAGAGAGAGAGAAAGAGAGAGACCGAGAGAGTAATGGGAAAGAAACACCAGTTATTCAGGTCTTGGGTGGGTCGTCTTTGTCCCTCAATAATGGGGAGATATTATTTTATAAAAGTCTCCCATGAATCACACACACAGAGAATGGTTGTAGTCGTATTTTCTACCCCAGGGGCCCCATTCACAAAGAAAATGGAGGGTGGGTAGGTGAATGGGTGAGTGAATGGGTGCGTGAGAGCGTGGGTAAGTGTGTGAGTGGGAGGGTGGGTAGGTGAATGGGTGAGTGAATGGGTGCGTGAGAGCGTGGGTAAGTGTGTGAGTGGGAGGGTGGGTAGGTGAATGGGTGAGTGAATGGGTGCGTGAGAGCGTGGGTAAGTGTGTGAGTGGGAGGGTGGGTGGGATAATGGGTGGGTGGGATAATGGGTGGGTGGGTGAACCTATCCAAGAAAACTGGGTAGGCCTCTCTCTCTCTCTCTCTCTCTCTCTCTCTCTCTCTCTCTCTCTCTCTCTCTCTCTCTCTCCTCCCAATAATTCAAATTTCGGTCCCATTAAACACTCATTTGTTTATGTGTATATACCCTGTACGTGTACATGTGTGTGTATGGTGACGTATATCCCTAGTTCCCTGTGTGTGTGTGTGTGTGTGTGTGTGTGTGTGTGTGTGTGTGTGTGTGTGTGTGTGTTTTACCCCCACCACACTCTCCCTCTATCATTCCTCTGTCTGTCCGTTTGTGTCTCACCATTTCTCCCCCTCCCTCCCTACCTCCCCTCCTACCTAATCCAGACCCACCCCACCCTTCTCCCCACCTCTCACCCCTCTCCCCAGCCTCTCTTCTAATCCCTTCTCGTCACCCCACCCTTCTCCCCACCTCTCACCCTTCTCCCCAGCCTCTCTTCTAATCCCTTCTCGTCACCCCACCCTTCTCCCCACCTCTCACCCCTCTCCCCAGCCTCTCTTGTAATCCCTTCTCGCCACCCCACCCTTCTCCCCACCTCTCCCCCTTCTCCCCGGCCTCTCTTCTAATCCCTTCTCGCCACCCCACCCTTCTCCCCACCTCTCACCCTTCTCCCCAGCCTCTTCTAATCCCTTCTCGCCACCCCACCCTTCTCCCCACCTCTCACCCCTCTCCCCAGCCTCTTCTAATCCCTTCTCGTCACCCCACCCTTCTCCCCACCTCTCTCCCCTCTCCCCAGCCTCTCTTCTAATCCCTTCTCGTCACCCCACCCTTCTCCCCACCTCTCACCCCTCTCCCCAGATTCTCTTTTCTCCCCTGGTTTGCATATTATCTAATCTCCCCAGATGACGTAAGAATTATATTATTTCAGACGAGTTGTAATGAGCTGAGAGAGAGAGAGAGAGAGAGAGAGAGAGAGAGAAAGAGAGAGAGAGAGAGTTAAGACCATACCTCCCCCTACCCTACCCCTCCCCGTCTCCTCTCACCCCCCCCCCCCCCCATTAGCTCAGCCTACTAGAGGACTATATCAGGAATGTCTCACCCATTCAAAGGTAATGGGGCCTCACCACCACCACCAACCTACGCCCGGGGGAAATGGGGGAGATGGTGTGTGTGTAGAAGAGAGAGAGAGAGAGAGAGAGAGAGAGAGAGAGAGAGAGAGAGTTTTCGTTGTTCACAATACCTACATCAAATAGGTACAGACAGACAGACAGACACACACACACACAGACAAATAGACAGACGAACATAGACAGACAGCCAAACAAACACACAGACAGACAGACAGACAGACAGACAAACACACAGACAGACAGACAAACAGACAAAGAGACAGACGAGCTCCATACATCACACAAAAGAAGCATTTTTTTCAGTGTTCATTCATCACGAGTTAGTCTCTATAGGGAACAACTTGTTTATGGAGGAGTGAGAGGAAGACAAGGGTGGGGTGAGGAAGACAAGGGTGGGGTGAGGAAGACAAGGGTGGGGTGAGGAAGACAAGGGTGGGGTGAGGAAGACAAGGGTGGGGTGAGGAAGACAAGGCCGGGGTGAGGAAGACAAGGGTGGGGTGAGGAAGACAAGGCTGGGGTGAGGAAGACAAGGGTGGGGTGAGGAAGACAAGGGTGGGGTGAGGAAGACAAGGCTGGGGTGAGGGAGACAAGGGTGGGGTGAGGAAGACAAGGGTGGGGTGAGGAAGACAAGGATGGGGTGAGGAAGACAGGTAGTATAAGGTTGGTTCGTGTTGTTACTGTTTAATTGATGACTTAATTCACGATGGACGGCGTCTGGTTGGCTACTGTCCTCTGTCTCGCCCTGTCTCTTATTGTGTCTTTAACTGTCTCTAACTCTGTCTTTAATTGTCTCTCTCTCTTTAACTCAATCTTTGTTTTCTCTCTCTCTCTCTCTCTCTCTCTCTCTCTCTCTCTCTCTCTCTCTCTCTCTCTCTCTCTCTCTCTCTCTCCCTTTATTGTGTAGGTTAGGTTAGATTAAGTTAGGTTAGGTTTGGTTAGGTTAGGTTAGGCTAGGCTTGGTTAGGTTAGGTTAGGTTAGGCTAGGTTAGGTTAGGTTAGGTTAGGCTTGGTTAGGTTAGGTTAGGTTAGGTATAAGTACTGGATATAGACACACGATATTTTTCCAACACTTGACATCATTTTTCTGTGTTTGTAATATTAGTTTAATTTTTATTGTATTTTTTCAGTGTATTAATTAATTCTGCAAACATTTGTCTTAAAATTTTGTGATTAGAATTAACTTTGTGTGTGTGTGTGTGTGTGTGTGTGTGTGTGTGTGTGTGTGTGTGTGTGTGTGTATAGTATATTGTCCTATGTGTGTGTAGTGTACATATGTGTCTGTTTGTATGTATTTGTGTTGTGTATGTAATATATTCTCCCGTGTGTGTGTGTATGTCATCACTTGTTACGGCCCTGTTTTACATATATATTCCATCCCACTATATCATCACATTGTCTTGACACCAACTGGTAACTCGCCACAGCTCATAATGGTCATTTTTTTTTGGAGGGGGGGATGGGTTACCGTGGGTGCGTGTTTCATTGTGTATTATTTTTGGAGTTAATAGTTTGTGTGGGTTTGGAAGAGCCTATTACCATAGTCTGTGTGTTAGGTGTTCATATCTGAATATTCATAACGGTGGTAGAAACTTATGGGAGTGAAATGACGGTGTTAGTTAATGGGGGCAAAAATTGACGATGTAGAACGTGTCTCTCCTCACAACAACAACAACAACAATAACAACAACAATAACAACAATAACAACAACAACAACAATAACAACAACAATAACAACAATAACAACAACAACAACAATAATAACAACAACAACAACAACAACAACAACAACAACAATAACAACACCAACATTATCCTCATTTATTGATGTGTGAGGCCAGGATATTAACCTAACCTAACCAAACCTCACATTAAAAGTATAAACATTCACTCGAGCTCCAGCAAAATGTGTATAGTGGTGTGTAAACATTTTTTTGAGACACTGGTGATGTATACAAGTTGAGGTCAGTATAATGTTTACAGTTTAATGGAAGAATTATCATAGTTAAGGCTCGAGCTGCTGTGTGTGTGTGTGTGTGTGTGTGTGTGTGTGGTTCTCGTCCCTCACCCCGTTTTCTGTTGGTGGATTAGACTGTTTCCCGTTTTCTGTTGGTCGCTACTGTTGCCTTCCCATGTTCTGTTGGTTGGCAGGTCGGCGGTGTTGCCCATCAGTAAGTCGTGTTTTTCTAGTGGTCCTGTTCTCAAGGATTTATGATTGGTTGGACTCCAGATTCTCGTTTTCTGATTGGTTCGCCTCCAGACCCACGGTTTCTGATTGGTTCGCCTCCAGACCCACGTTTTCTGTGATCCAGTGTGTCGTTTGTCTCTGGTCCGGCTCTCAACAGCTGGCTACGGCACAAAAATCATCGTAGGCAACTGAACGATGAAAGAGCCGGATAGTTCAAGCCTTTCCTTCAGTGATGAGCGGAGCATGACACAGGTGTGACAGGTGTGACAGGTGTGTTACTGTAGTGGTAATGAGGCTGGTTAGGTTAGGTTAGGTTAGGTTAGGTTAGGTTAAGTTAGGTTAGGGTAGCTTTGGTTAGATTAGATTAGGTTAGGTTACTACTACTACTACTACTACTACTACTACTACTACTACTAATAATAATAATAATAATAATAATATTTATAATGATAATAATAATAATAATAATAATAATAATAAAGTTACAGACATACAATCTCCTCTCTCTCTCTCTCTCTCTCTCTCTCTCTCTCTCTCTCTCTCTCTCTCTCGATCTTTCTTCCCTCCTCGCTACAGCAAAACATATCTCTTCCTCACTCCCTCACGCCCTCCCTCTCTCCAACATACTCCTCTCCTCTTTCCCTCCCTCTCTCTCTCCAACATACTCACTCCTACCATCTTTCCCTCCCCCCTCACTCCAACATGCTCACTCCAACATGCTCCCTCCAACATGCCCCCTCCAACATGCTCCCTCCAACATGCTCACTCCAACATACCCCCTCCAACATGCTCCCTCCAACATGCTCCCTCCAACATGCTCACTCCAACATGCTCACTCCTCTAACGTAAGTAATTTTATTCCCCACAGGTAAGGACGATCTGGCAACTGAGGCAGGTGTCGAGCCAGGTAAGACGGATTTAACAGTACAGTAATCTTCATGAGGCGAGAGATCCCACCTTCCTGCCTTCCCCTTCTTCCCCCCTTCCTCCTCCCACTTCTTCCCCCTTTCCTTCCCCCTTCCTCCTCTCCTTTCTTCCCCCTTCCCTTCTTCCTCCGTCCCTCCTCCTCCCTTCTCCCCCTTCATCCCTCCTTTTCCCCTCCCCCATCTTTTTTCCCCCTTCCTTCCCCCTCCTTCCCACTTTTCCCCTCCCCTTCCCTCTCCCTCCTTCCCCTCCCTTAAATCCCTCTTGATACTTCTCACGTCACGATCAAGGCTCCAGAGAAAGTCAAAGTCTCAAGAATATCGTGAGGTAAGAGAAAGTATTAGAAAGTTTTATTTTTTTTTTCTAGGGGGGGGGGGTTGAAATGTTTTACCTTCATTTAGAAAACTTTTAATACTTTCACTGGAGAAAATGTAAAAAGGTGGAAAGTCTTAGAGTGTTGTAAAGGTAAGTGAAAGTATTATGAAATGTTTAGTGTTTGTAACTTACTTTCTAAAAAAAAAAAAAAAGGGAACAAAATAAAAATAAAAACAGAAAGTGAGGTGAAATAGAAAACGGGAAACGAGGTAAAATAGAAAACGGGAAACGAGGTAAAATAGAAAACGGGAAACGAGGTGAAATAGAAAACGGGAAACTAGATAAAATAGAAAACGGGAAACACAAGGTAAAGAAAACGGAGTGAGTGATTGAAATGTTTCCCGTGATACAGAGGGTTTGTTTGTTTGTTTGTTTCTCTGTTTGTTTGTTGGGCTGAATACAAAAGAGACACGGTACTACTGTGGGTGGGTGGGGGAGGGGGCGGATGGGGGAAGAGGAGGGGGTGGATGGGGGAAGAGGAGAGGAAGGATTAGGGGGAGGGGAGAAGGGTAAGAGAGGAGAGGGAGGAGTAAAAGAGGAGGAGGAGGAGGGCTGGGGTAGTGAGGAGAAGAGAGAGAGAGAGAGAGAGAGAGAGAGAGAGAGACCGTTCCATCACCACACTCGTCTTAAACATGTTGTGAATGGTGTATTTGCTCTCTCTCTCTCTCTCTCTCTCTCTCTCTCTCTCTCTCTCTCTCTCTCTCAGGGGAGTAAAGTAAATTGTATATTATTATTATTTTTATTATTATTATTATTAGTAGTAGTAGTAGTAATAGTAGTAGTAGTAATAATAATCATAGTAACAATACCTCAATTATCCTGACTATTATTCTACCTATTATTTCTATATTATAACTGATATATAACAAAAGCCTAATCTTAATAACAGAAGCTTCTATACCGTGTCGTGTCACTACCACCAGCTGAAAATTGCCATCCAGCATATTTGTAACTTTTATATTTTGTGTTGCCGTACTACTCAAAGGGCGAAGTTTGGATCCGGGGGTTTAAAAGGTTTTACTCTACTTTTTACAAGACCTGGGCACACCTGACGCGTGTTTTATTACAGGTGTGAAATGGTGGCAGGTATTACAGAGAGATGTGTGTGTGTGTAGTGTGTGTGTGTAGTGTGTGTGTGTAGTGTATGTGTGTAGTGTGTGTGTGTAGTGTGTGTGTGTGTGTGTGTGTGTAGTGTGTGTGTGTAGTGTGTGTGTAGTGTGTGTTGGCGTTATTTGCGTCACTGGGGATTTCAAGCTGAATTAAATGGTTTTGGCTACTGTGTGGGTGTAATAAAAGGTGTTTGGCTACTGTGTGGGTGTAATAAAAGGTGTTTGGCTACTGTGTGGGTGTAATATAAGGTGTTTGGCTACTGTGTGGGTGTAATAAGAGGTGTTTGGCTACTGTGTGGGTGTAATAAGAGGTGTTTGGATACTGTGTGGGTGTAATAAAAGGTGTTTGGCTACTGTGTGGGTGTAATAAGAGGTGTTTGGCTACTGTGTGGGTGTAATAAAAGGTGTTTGGCTACTGTGTGGGTGTAATAAAAGGTGTTTGGCTACTGTGTGGGTGTAATATAAGGTGTTTGGCTACTGTGTGGGTGTAATATAAGGTGTTTGGATACTGTGTGGGTGTAATAAAAGGTGTTTGGATACTGTGTGGGTGTAATAAAAGGTGTTTGGATACTGTGTGGGTGTAATAAAAGGTGTTTGGCTACTGTGTGGGTGTAATAAAAGGTGTTTGGCTACGGTGTGGGTGTAATAAAAGGTGTTTGGCTACTGTGTGGGTGTAATAAGAGGTGTTTGGCTACTGTGTGGGTGTAATAAGAGGTGTTTGGCTACTGTGTGGGTGTAATAAAAGGTGTTTGGCTACTGTGTGGGTGTAATAAAAGGTGTTTGGCTACTGTGTGGGTGTAATAAAAGGTGTTTGGCTACTGTGTGGGGGGCGGAACAAAAGATATTTGATACCTTGCTCTCTCTCTCTGTCTCTCTCATGTGTGTGTGTGTGTGTGTGCGTGTGCAGTGTGTGTGTGTGTGTGTGTGCAGTGTGTGTGTGTGTGTGTGTGTGTGTGTGTGTTTGGCATTCATTTTGGGCCCCTACGAGGTTCTATCAGGGTTCCTGTTTGCCGTACTGAAGTTTAAAGAGGAGAAATGAATGATATTGGTTTTGACGTGGCAAGGGGTGAGAGAGAGAGAGAGAGAGAGAGAGAGAGAGAGAGAGAGAGAGAGAGAGAGAGAGATTCATGTTACTCTTAAAAGAATGATCAATATCTGTTGTTTGTAGTGCTGAGGTAACCAGATGAGTTGGTTCTGGTGATTCGAAATACATATTGGAGTTTGTGGTGTGTGTGTGTGTGTGTGTGTGTGTGTGTGTGTGTGTGTGTAGAGTTTAGATTATAAAGATCAATGAAAAAAACAGGGAGAGATAGAGAGAAACAACAGCACTAAAATATTCTTACATTACGGTTATTGATTATTAAAACCAGGTTATATTAAAAAGAACTGAATACAATATAAAATAACTTTGTAAATTATTGACGGTACATAAAATAACTATAAATTAATAACATTACCTAAAACAACTTTGTAAAATGGTTATGATAGGTTAGAATTGCTTTGTAAATTAATAATATGTTGGTGGTACATTCCCGCCCTTATTGTGATGGCAAAAATATGTTGTTGTTTATGTTGACATTTGGTGACGATGGCGTTACTAAACACTACCCTGGCGTAAATAGGTGGCCTCATTTGCATATTGCGTTAATTAGAATATTGTGTGGTATTGGTGGACAGGTGTGTACAGTGAAGGGTTCTGTTGTTGATTATGGTTAGGCAGTGAATAGAAAAATACTACTACTACTACTACTACTTTTTTTTTCAACGTGGCCTCCAGCCTCCCCCAATAGCCACACCTTCGCCGCCATTTTATTACCTTAAAATTAAATATCCTAATACATATGTAACTATCCTAGCTGTGTTGAGTTAGTTGAGCCGCAGATCTATGCGGCATTCAGTGACTGTAGCCTCATAGTCGATATCTGCAGCTGTTGTCGGCTTTGCGGCTGATGCTCTCGTTCCCCTGCGGCAGAGCAAAGCCGACCTTAGGAGAGAGAAGGACAGTCGACATCTCATCCAGGCTGTAACATACCGTCTGGGCTGCTGCTTCTGTTCGGATAGCACCTCCGCGAGCCTGGCGTAGAAGCATCTTGCACTTGATCCCATCCCACTAGAGGAGTGAAGCTGCCTTGATCAACGTTCTGAATTCTCTCCCAATATGCCCTTATCTTGTCGTTCTCGTTCCTCCTATGTGCAGCATCGAGGGCTAAGTTACGGTGACAAGCAAAGAAGCCTCGCTGTCCCCGCGTCCAGAATCCTTGAGCACACGGGCTTTGTTGGATGTGTTTGAAGTCTTATGTTGGAAATTCTCACCGTCCAATGGAAGGAGGGTCGGTTCTACCCTGACATCACGACAGATTTCCTTCAACATATTTGCTGTGAGATCCCTTACCTCGTCATGCCTCATGCATATGAAGCCCCCCTTCTTGCAGACCATGGCGTGATCGACGTCATAGGAAGAGCCACACACGCATTGGGAGGGCAAACCTTCCACTGGCCTACTGCACCTTAGAGCATTGGCATCTGTAAATTCTTGTTTATTGAGACTGAAACCATTTGTCCTTATTGGTAACGTAGTTAACCAGTTCGAGGCGCCCACCTCCTGCGCTATAGCTACTTTTTTTTCAAATTCTCTGGTACTTGCAGCAACAGTTGCTGCAACTTATCCCTTTGGCCGTGCTGTCGTTCTGTCGTAATGGACCGTCGAATCTTGTTTACTTCGCTGGTATCCACCTCCCGTGTTGCGTTCTGAGCTATTATGTGGTCCGTGAGGGCTGCCGTGAGCTGAACTGAGTTTTGATGTTCAGTGGCAGCAATCTCCTCTGGCTTGGTCAATCCCATTCCTCCCAGTGTCGGTGGTAGTGCAAGGAGTGATCTTTCTGCTGGGGTTAAGTGAAGGTGTTTCACTAATTTGGGAATGAAATTGAAGCTGATAGCTTCTTCCAGAGGGTGAAGGAGGGGTCCGATATCAGGGATAGTGCGCATCAGGTAGTTCCAGTGATGCTTGACTCCATGGGTGAATGCCGCAAAAGCCGCATGTGGCTCTGTGTTAGCACTCTCAGACAGAGCTTGGATTTCCCTAATCCACTCATTCACCTTTCCCGTTACGTACTCTGTCTTGAAGTCCGTCGTGCCGATTACCGCACCTAGGTGTCTTTGGCCGTCCTTTGTTATTTTGACCTCACTTCCGCCTAACACCTCCAATGCCCGTTCATAATGTTCTGGCTTCACGATGAGGAAGGACTTGCTGGCGTTTGGGTGGTACCCTATTAGTGGACCTCGTGATGTTACCAGGTCCCTCCACTTTTTGATGTCCTCCACTTCTCCTGCTCCTGTTAGGTCATCAGCGTACGCCACTTGCTTAACCTCGGTTGTTTCAAATTTTTTTGTGTGTTGGAGCACGGATAGGCCTATTGCGTACCACTGTATGATGGTATCTTCTCTTAGAGCCTTGTTGTTTACTATATAAAGTTCTGATGGGTTCCTGTAGGTGTTTTCAACATACATTGCAAAGTTGGACACTTGATCTTGATGTTGTGCAGTGCGGCCTTGCGGTTAAGTGTGTTGAATGCGTTTGAAGCTTCCACCAGGAGAACGGCCTCA
>CAUDMG010001476.1:190000-242500 GCA_958450375.1 Homarus gammarus
TCGTGTTATATGTAGTTTTTGGGACATAAAGTCAGACGTGTTAATATGAGTAATTAAAAGGGACTATATACTGTAGCTCCTCTTGTTAATGGCTCAAGGGCATGTAGGTGTGAGGTATAAAGGGGGGAGGGGGAGTAGGGAGGGGAAATGGGGAGGGGGGAGGTAGAGAGAGGGGGAGGGAGGTAGGGAGAGGGGGAGTAGAGAGGGGAAAAGGGGAGGGGGGAGGTAGGGAGAGGGGGAGGGAGGTAGGGAGAGAGGGAGGGGGGAGTAGGGAGGGGAAATGGGAAGGGGGGAGGTAGAGAGAGGGGGAAGGAGGTAGGGAGAGGGGGAGGGGGAGTAGGGAGGGGGAAATGGGAAGGGGGGAGGTAGAGAGAGGGGGAGGGAGGTAGGGAGATAGATAATCTACTTTCTCCCAACTTTCTCTACCTGCCCCAGACCCTCTCCCCCCCCCCCCCCACTAGTCTATCCTAACTTTCGCCGTCATCAGGTGGAAGGAGACGATCGCTTCCCACTTATTCTTAAATTATCCAAAGTTTTTTCCCCGAAGTCAATTAAATAATTAGGGGAATTTTTTGAAAGCAGAATGACAAGAGATTATTTTCTCTGATGTGATTCCGGGAATAATTCTTTCTTGCTTTCTTTCTTTCTTTTCTCTCCTTTCTTGCTTTCTTTCTTTCTTTTCTCTCCTTTCTTGCTTTCTTTCTTTTTCGCTTTCTTTTTCTTTCTTTTGTTTAATCATTATTTTTCTGATTATTACTTTCCTTTTTTATATTTTTTTATCATAATATAAACTTTCTTTTTTTTGTACTTTCTTCCTATTCTCATTTTATCCATACTTTCATTTTCTACTTTTTCCTGTTATTTCTATTTATTCCTTTATTTCTTCCATTTATTCCATTATTTCTTCCATTTATTCCTTTATTTCTTCCATTTATTCCATTATATCTTTCATTTACCCATTTATTCCAGTTTCTTCTATTTACTCATTTATTCCAGTTTCTTCCATTTACTCATTTATTCCAGTTTCTTCCATTTACTCATTTATTCCAGTTTCTTCCATTTACTCATTTATTCCAGTTTCTTCCATTTACCCATTTATTCCAGTTTCTTCCATTCCCTGATCTTTATTCCCGTCATACTAAGGATATATTTCTCTCTCACGTAACCCAAGTAATTAGCAACCATCATTAACAGCGGTAATTGCTTTTTAACAACGAACCAACGCCGGTGATTGGCTGACCCTTGTTTGTTTGTTTGTTTTTAAGAGTCAGCTGATTGGTTTATTTAAAAGAGGTTAGGTTAGGTTAGGTTAGGTTAGGTTAGGTTAGGTTAGGTTAGGTTAGGTTAGGTTAGGTTGCAATGATGTGTTAATATTTTGTTGCCTTGTTGTAGTAATTTGTTGTAATAGTGGTGAGTGTATGACAGGACAGAGAGAGAGAGAGAGAGAGAGAGAGAAGAGAGATAGAGAGAGAGAGAGAGAGAGAGAGAGAGAGAGAGAGAGAGAGAGAGAGAGAGAGGTCGCTTGTGGAAGAACATGTAGTGGTGGGAACTGTGGCAGCAGGTGTGTGGTGGTGTTTTACTCTCTCTCTCTCTCTCTCTCTCTCTCTCTCTCTCTCTCTCTGTCTCTGTCTCTCTCTCTCTCTCTCTCTCTCTCTTTTCTCGCTATCTATCTCGTTCTCTCTTTCTTTCTCTTTCTTTCTCTCTCTCTCTCTCTCTCTTTTTTCTCGCTATCTATCTCGTTCTCTCTTTCTTTCTCTCTTTCTTTCTCTCTCTTGTACATTGATTCCTTCTTTACTATTCTCTCTATCTATCAATCCTTTTATCTATCCATTTCTTCTTCTTAATCTGTTCTTCTTTCCTTCTGTTTATCTCATTTATTCAATACCTCTTTCTCCCTCACTTTCTCTCCTGTCATTCTTTCACCATTTCTCCTCCTTCTCCTATCTCTCACTCAATCTCTTCTCTCTCTTCTTCTCTCATTCATCCACTGTTGCTTTCTCCCTTTCTTTCTCTCACACCCTCACTTTCTCCTCTCCTCCGCTAATAACTTCACAACCAGCTTTCACTTTTTTCTTCCTTTCTTTTCACCTGCACAGCAAAAAGCCAATCAGTGAACCTTGACTTAAGTTACTCTGTATGTGTGTGTGTGTGTGTGTGTGTGTGTTGTGTGTGTGTGTGTGTGTTTTTCTTATGTCACACACACACACACACACACACACACACACACACACACACAGAAGATAAAAATAGTTATTGAATATTCTCACGTATTTGTTGAAGTTGGTTTTAAACGCCTTTGTAAAAACCTAAATTCACTTTTAACTGGTGATGGTGGTGGTAGTGGTGGTGGTAGTGTTGGTAGTGTTGGTGGTGATGGTGGTGGTAGTGATGGTGTTGGTGATGGTGGTGGAGGTAGTAGCAATAACAGTAATAATAATAATAATAATAATAATAAAAATAATGATAATAATAATAATAATAATAATAATAATAAAAATAATAATGATAATAACAACAACAACAACAACAACAATAACAACAACAACAACAACAACAACAACAGTAATCTCGACTCTAACACACACACCAGGAGGCAGTGTTTAGTGTAGGAAGAAATATATGTCTCGGGTCAGTCCCTCGTTCATCTTGTGACCTGTCTCCTGCCACACCTGCTGGCTTACACACTTGTCTCCTGCCACACCTGCTGGCTTACACACTTGTCTCCTGCCACACCTGCTGGCTTACACATCTGTCTGCTGCCACACCTGCTGGCTTACACATCTGTCTCCTGCCACACCTGCTGGCTTACACACCTGTCTCCTGCCACACCTGCTGGCTTACACACCTGCTCTTCCTTTCAGGCTAGCTCATTTTATTCATCTGCCTTCTCACCCCCCCTCCCTCCCTCCCTCCCTGCTTCACTCCCTCCCTCCCTCTATCCTTCCTCACTCCCCTCCCTCCCTCCTTCACTCCCTCCCTCCTTCCCTCCCTCCCTCCCTCACTCCTTCACTCCCTCCCTCCTTTCCTCCCTCCCTCCCTCCCTCCCATCTCCCTCCTCCCTCCCTACCTCCCTCCCTCCCTCTCTCTTTCCCTCTCCATTCTTCCCTCCCTCCCTCCTCTCCCCCTCAGCCAACACCTCCTCTCATCAATTTCCTCTCTTCCTTCTTCCCTTATTTGTTACCGCTACGTCTTCCTCCTCTTCCTCGCCTCTCTGCTCTTCCTCCTCCTCCTCTTCTTCTTCCTCTACCCTTCCGCTCTCTGCTCTCCCTCCTTCCGCTTCTCTTCCTCCTCCTCTTCCTTTATCTCCTTCCTCCTCTCCTCTTCTCCCCTTTTTTTCACACCTCTCTCAGTTACCATCTCGTTATCACCTTCTTTATCACCTCGTTTCTCATTATTCCTTCCCGTCTTCCCACCTCCTTCCTTCCCCCTTCCCCCCTCCTTCCTTCCCCCTCCCCCCTTCAGTGTGAGAGAGAAACAGAGACGGGGTAGAGAGGGAGAGAGAGAGAGAGAGAAAAGAGAGAGAGAGAGAGAGAGAGAGAGAGAGAGAGAGAGAGAGAGAGAGGCTGCCATCTTACCTCTCTCTTTACCTCTGTCTGTCTGGTCTGTCTGTCTGTCTGTTCTGCTGTCTGTGTGTGTGTGTAGTGTCTGTCTGTCTCTTTGCCTGTCTGCCTGTCTGTGCTGTGTTAGGGTGATTGTCTCTCTCTCTCTCTCTCTCTCTCTCTCTCTCTCTCTCTCTCTCTCTCTCTCTCTCTCTCTCTCTCTCTCTCTCTCAAGCCTATTAGATAATATCCAAAAATAAATAAAAAATTAAATAAATGACTAAATAAATGAAATAAGTAAATAAATAAAATAAATAAATGAATAAAATAAATAAATGAATAAATAAATAAAATAAATTCATCATCAAGGAATAGTGTGTGTGTGTGTGGAGACGGGTCGTGCTTGAGTGGAGGATGGAGGATGACTTAGCAATCCCTCGAGCGTTAACACTTGATTCAGAGTAACATAGAAATTAGTGGAAATTAGATAGAGAAAAATGTGTATTAAATTTATATGAATATAAAGCGAGTGTACATGTGGGTTATGTAGGAGAGAGAGAGAGAGAGAGAGAGAGAGAGAGAGAGAGAGAGAGAGAGCGAGAGAGAGAGAGCTTGGGTGAAAGTCAAGAGAGTGAATCTATCGCCAAAGGTCATTTTTCTAGACTCATAATGACTCTCTCTCAGGTCAAGACAGGTCAGGTCGGGTCACGACAGACTTATAGGCAATTCTCTCTCTCTAGCTGATTGAGGTGAGATAAGCTCTCTCTCTCTCTCTCTCTCTCTCTCTCTCTCTCTCTCTCTCTCTCTCTCTCTCTCTCTCCGTTTCCCAAAAGTTGAATAAATTATATCTTAATTAAGTTTAAGGCACAAAGGACCGCTCAAGGGTATTCATACACACGTCATACAGGCCACCGCTCAAGGGTATTCATACACACGTCATACAGGCCACCGCTCAAGGGTATTCATACACACGTCATACAGGCCACCGCTCAAGGGTATTCATACACACGTCATACAGGCCACCGCTCAAGGGTATTCATACACACGTCATACAGGCCACCGCTCAAGGGTATTCATACACACGTCATACAGGCCACCGCTCAAGCGCTCACTTCTCTCTGCGATTTAATTAGAAATACTGTAGTAATTTTATCGGTGTATGAATGTGTATTTTGGGGTGATTTTTTTTTTATACAATTAATTAAGATTTTTGGATAAATTTCGGAGTATGGAAACAGACAGACAGAGGGAGGAAAAGAGACAGACAGACAGAGGGAGGAAAAGAGACAGACAGACAGAGGGAGGAAAAGAGACAGACAGACAGAGGGAGGAAAAGAGACAGACAGTGTTCCTGCAGTGTTCTTGCTTCACACAGGAGATCATCAAGGGCCCCCTTCTGCCACATTGTCAATCTTCTCTTCATTGCTGCCACATCTTCTTTGTGCTTAGTCTTTGTGTGTGTCCTCTGACAGAATAGATGTGGTATTATTGCCAGTATTTGAAGAGCTAGGGGGCAAGGAAGCGGTCCTGATTGTACTCAGTTATGAGGCGAATCATCTCCCGAATCATTTCTTTGGTGGCCGCACACTTGGGTGGTTCAAACAGGTTAGCTGGTGACCACCTGACAATTTCTGAGTAAGTTTCTTTAACCCATATGTCCGCATTTTCCATCGACATGCCATTGCACTGTGGTGGCTCTCTCTCATTCACCTCGTGGACATCAGCTACTATTAGAGCAGCGTTTATTGGTACTACTTTTCAGGTTGAGTAGACTCACTGCTATCATTTAGGATATCATCGGGCGGTTGGGTCCCGGCGGTATCCGCTGTGGCCTCCTGTGTCGGCTCCCTGCCTGGTGGGTTCCGACAAATGTTTCCCTTTCTGCGAGCCACACATGGTGGGTTGTTTCTCGCACATTCACAGCTAGTGCAGTTTTGGTACTGGCTAGCACAGACGCAGCAATGTCTGTTACCAGGCATAGCGTTCAGCACCTTGGGCGACAGTTACGTCCGCCTCCGACATCTACTTTGGTCCCATACAGAAGAAGAAACTAGTTCTTATGAGTAAAGGGCGGAGAGGTTACAGACTGGACTGCTGTGTCCGGGTAGTAGGAGCATACGTGCGCGTGTGGTCGGCCGACACTACATGAAGTGACCGTTACTTGGGGGAGGCGACCGCAAGCGTAGAACACTCGGCCCCATAGGGGAGAGTCTCGATGCCACCCCTGCCAAAGTAGGCCTATCGACACTGGCACCTGGCACCTGCACTAGGTCGCCCCACCAAGTACTCACAACTCGCTTGGTGATCACCGGTGAACACACGGAATATTTGCGATTAATGCCGTGAGGGATGAGAAGAACCTTCTGTGACGATGCTTAGGGTGACATCCGATATTCACCGACACACTCCCGCTCCCACACTCCGAGTATGTCCACTCCAACAACACTGTAGATCAGGGAGGACACTTCACCACACCCACGCCACACTGGCCTACTACTACTACTACAAAAATAACAACAACAACACCAATAAACACCAACCATCCCTACAACCATTACAACACCACCACAAAAGACACCGAACAAACACACAATACCTCCTCACGTCACTTAGCCAACACAAACACGGCCACAAAAATAAACAAAGGAGGTAACATAACATTGCCTTTATAAATAACATTAATGTGTGTGTGTGTGTGTGTGTGTGAACGTATAATATATCCAACATAGACTCAAAGGATGTTAAGTTAAATCTCTCTCTCTCTCTCTTTCTCTCTCTCTCTCTCAAATGTGGATTCTCAAAGGATCATTAATTAAGGTCTTCTAATTAGTGTCACCTGAGAACGCATCTGTCTCACTTAAACAACGACACCAAGGTGGATTCTCAAAGACACTTAACTCTTGAATTATTTAGTGTGATGATGTATCTAATTGACTCACTTAACTTACGAGACATAATGATGGATTCTCAAAGTGAGGTGAAAAAGCCTAAAATTTATTCACTTAAGTTTCGACATATTTCAAATTCACTGGAGATTTTATTAATAATCTTATGGGAAAAAATAATGTTTGGAACCTTTGTGAATCCATCTCTGTGACGGAGCTTAAGTGAGTCAGTTGGATACGTTCTCATTTGTCCAGTTAGTGAGAAAATTAAAGCTGGGACCGCTGAGAAGGGGGAACAGTCACCCAGTTAGCCAGTCAACCAGCGAGCCAGTTAGCCGATCAACCAGTTAACCAGTTAGCCAGTTAACCAGTCAGCCAATCAGTTAGCCCGGGCCGCGTGCTAACTGTGTGACTCCCAATTATATTTAGCTGGTAATTAACTTTGTCTATTATAATTAAGATAGTTGATTAATTTGTTTGGGAGAGGTAGAGGGAGAGGTGAGGGAGAGGTAGAGTGAGGGAGAGGTAGAGGGAGAGGTGAGGGAGAGGTAGAGTGAGGGAGAGGTAGAGGGAGAGGTGAGGGAGAGGTAGAGTGAGGGAGAGGTAGAGGGAGAGGTGAGGGAGAGGGAGAGGTGGGGTGAGAGAGAGGTAGAGGGAGAGGTGAGGGAGAGGTAGAGTGAGGGAGAGGTAGAGGGAGAGGTGAGGGAGAGGTAGAGTGAGGGAGAGGTAGAGGGAGAGGGAGAGGTGAGGGAGAGGTAGAGGGAGGGTGAGGTAGAGGGAGGGAGAGGGAGAGGTAGAGGGAGGGTGAGGTAGAGGGAGAGGTGAGGGAGAGGTAGAGTGAGGGAGAGGTAGAGGGAGAGGTGAGGGAGAGGTAGAGTGAGGGAGAGGTAGAGGGAGAGGGAGAGGTGAGGGAGAGGTAGAGGGAGGGTGAGGTAGAGGGAGGGAGAGGGAGAGGTAGAGGGAGGGTGAGGGAGAGGGAGAGGGAGAGGTGAGGTAGAGGGAGGGAGAGGGAGAGGGAGGGTGAGGTAGAGGGAGGGAGAGGGAGAGGTAGAGGGAGGGTGAGGTAGAGGGAGGGTGAGGGAGAGGTAGAGGGAGAGGTGGGGTAGAGGGATGGTGAGGGAGAGGTAGAGGGAGGGTAAGGTAGAGGGAGGGTGAGGGAGAGGCAGAGGGAGAGTGAGGGAGAGGTAGAGGGAGAGGGAGGGAGGGGGGAAATATCTGAGGGAGGGAAGGAGAAAGATGGTAATGGTGGAGAGAGTATAGTAGATGGGGAGAGATAATGGTGGTGGTGGTGAGGGAAGTAATGTGGGGGGGGGGGAGTGGTGGAGATGATGGTGGAGACTGTAATCAATGTCTCTCGCTAACTCTCACTATCTCTCACTGTCTCTCTCTCTCTCACTGTCTCACTTACTGGCTCTCTCACACTGTCTCTCGCTAACTCTCACTATCTCTCTCTCTCTCACTGTCTCACTTACTGGCTCTCTCACACTGTCTCTCGCTATCTCTCACTATCTCTCACTGTCTCTCTCTCTCTCACTGTCTCACTTACCGCGTCTCTCACTATCTCTCACTGTCTCTCTCTCTCTCACTGTCTCACTTCCTGGCTCTCTCACACTGTCTCTCTCTCTCACTGTCTCTCACTATCTCTCTCTCACTGTCTCACCGCGTCTCTCACTATCTCTCGCTCACTGTATTACTTCCTGTCTCTCACACTGTCTCTCCCTCACTGTCTCTCTCTCTCTTACTATTTCTCTCTCACTGTCTCACTTACCGCGTCTCTCTCTCTCTCTCTCTCTCTCTCTCTCTCTCTCTCTCTCTCTCTCTCTCTCTCTCTCTCTCTGTTATCACTCCCCGTCAACCCCTGTCATTGCCACACGTTAGACAAAGGCTGGCGTTCTCTCCCAATGCCAGCACTGGAGAAGTTTTCGCCAGGCAGCCCCGTCTAGGTTATTGGTTTAACAAGTGCTCTTCCCTATCTGATAACCGGACGCAATACTCCCACTTGTGAGTTTTTGGGTGGGGGGGGGGGGTGGGGGAGGGGGGTGGGTGAGGGAAGAGGAGGGGGAGAGGAAGGTGGGAGGGGGAGGGAGAGGGGGAGGTGGGGCAGGGGGGTGGGAGGGGGAAGAGGAGGGGGAGGGGGAGAGAAAGGTGGGAGGGGGAGGGAGAGGAGGAGGAGGGGGAGGGGGAGGGGGTGGGAGGGGGAATAGGTGGGTGGGTGAGGTAGGAGGAGGGGAGAGAAAGATGGGAGGGGGAGGGGGTGGGAGGGGGAGTAGGTGGGTGGGTGAGGTAGGAGGAGAGGGAGGGGGGAGAGGAAGGTGGGAGGGGGAGGGAGAGGGGGAGTAGGTGGGTGGGTGAAGTAGGAGGGGGGAGAGGAGGTGGGTGGGGGGGAGAGGAGGTGGGTGGGGGGGGGAGTAGGTGGAGAAAGGGAAGATGTATGGAGAGAAAGGAAATGCGTGAGGAGAAAGATGATGGAAAATATACGGGGAGATGAGGTCGGGGGGGGGAGAGAAAGGAGGGCAGGAGAGAAGAAGGAGGAAAAGAAGAGAGAGAAGAACAGGAGGTAGAGAACAGGGAGGGAAAGGGGGAAGAGAAGAGGAGGAGGAGGGAAGGAGAGTGAAAAACCAGAAGAAATTGCTATATTTTTTTTGTTATATGCCTAAAAAATTAATTTGTAGAAGGTAGGATAGGCCTAGGGAAGGAATGGGTAGGCTTAAGAAGGGAGTGGGTAGGCCGAGGGAAGGATTGGGTAGGTCTAGGGAGGTGGCATTTGTCTCAGTTTATTTATTTATTTATTAATTTATTTGTTTGTTTGCCTGTTTGTGTCTCGCCACTTCAACACCCGCCGGTTCTGACTTAACTCGTGAATGTTTGTTGTGGATGAGGAATGTTTTTTCTAGCCTAACCTAACCTAACCTAACCCTCATAATCATCATCAAAAGGTTAAATTACCATCGTTAAAGGGATACAATATGATATGTTTTACACACACACACACACATATATACACTACACTATAATACACTATAATACACCATAATACACCATAATACACTATAATACACTACAAGTGATCGTGGGCCCTTCGTGCCCGGTGGCGAGTCCAGTGGTACAGTTTACCGAGGCGTGAAAGTTCGAATGCTCGTGCTTGGTTAGAGCGCAACCGCCGTCCTGCTGACAGCGTACAGCCACATCGTTTTCCAGATCGTCTTGGTTGTTATAATCATGGTCGTGGTTGTTATAATCATGGTCGTGGTCGTGATACTTACAATATCTACTATACTATAGGAAGGAATAGAATAAAGGTTAGAATAATTAGTTAAAGATATATTCGCCATAAGGAGAGGTTAAAATCACCGATGATCATTCCGAGATAAATTATATTATGAAGAGAAGTGACCTTGATTCTGGTTAGATTAGTCACCATCTGCTTAAGTCATCACCTGTGTTAAGTCATCATAGTCATCATCTACGTTAGTCAGTTTTAGGCCCATCTCACATGACTGACAGACCATCGATGTTCTTCCCGAGCGAGGGTGTTAGTTTTCAATGCGTCTTATTATTTACCCTGGTGGATGTAAGACCTCCTACCCTCACTGACGCACCTATGGTCAATTTGGTGTTATTCTTGTTTATAAATGCCTTCTACGCTGTCTTAAATCTATCCGTCCTGTCTATTGCCATCCCAACTGTCTGTTCGTCTGTGTGGTGTTTGACTGTAAGCCCGTCTGTACTCTTTGTGTCGTCAAATCTGTCTGTCTTATCCGTTGTTGGCGTGTGTCTGTCTGTTTGTCTAATGTGAACCAGTCAGTCAGCTGTCTGTCTGTCATGTTAGTTGCCATATTGTCTATTTGTGCATGTATGAATCTGTCTATTTTTGTCAACCTCCTGTCTGTTTCACTGTCTATATTCACCCTGTGTCTATTGTAGTCATCTTCTCCGCATTCCTGTTATTATCTTTTTATCTCTTCTCCTTTTCCATGTACAGTCAGCCACAGGAATAAGTATACACTGTAGCTGTAAGGTCGTCTGGTAACATTGAAACTGCCCATCCAGACGCATGATGAAACTCAGCTACCCCCGCCTGTTATCTCTAACTATTTTCTGTTTCCCCTTCTTTATTCTTCTATTTACTCATCTTCCTTCCTTTACTAATCCAAACAACATTAAAAAAAAGTAGGCTAAGCGAAAAAGTGGGGGTAGGAGGAGGGAGCCGTACGATAACTGCAATCGTGGGTTGACAGCCTACAGTGAATGAGGGTGCGCCAAGTCCGTAGACTTGCATCGTTTTACAGCTTAAATAATATGGTTAATTAATGGCTTCCTAAAGAAACCATCGACATGGGACCAGGTTTGTTCCACTCTACGAATTTTTTTTGCGATTTTTCTACCAAGTTTGATGAAAAACGTTTGTACCGTTTCGGCTGCACAGAACAGACACACACACAGACAGACAGACAGACAGACAGACAGACAGACAGACAGACAGACAGACACACGGCTAGTCCCATAGTATATTAGATAATACACTATAATACACCATAATACACTATAATACACCATAACACACTATAACACACCATAACACACTATAATACACCATAACACACTATAATACACCATAACACACTATAATACACCATAACACACTATAATACACCATAATACACCATAATACAGTATTCAAAGTATACGTATATGAATGGTCACCTTTCTATAGTGAGGTTCCGGGTGTGTGAACATGGTAATGGCTCTCTGTATACAAAGCTACAATAGAGGTATTTAATTCATGTTTATATCAATCAAAACACATTTTTAAATCAAACACGATCCAATCACCTGTGTTTTAATTGTGTGTTTAGAGAGAGAGAGAGAGAGAGAGAGAGAGAGAGAGAGAGAGAGAGAGAGTCATTTATACTTTCATACAAGCTCTCTCTCTCTCTCTCTCTCTCTCTCTCTCTCTCTCTCTCTCTCCAGGTGACAGGTAGAGCAAGACTGAGAGTGCCAGTGTAGTATCACAAAGAGGGTGCCACTATGACCCTCCCAAGTCTTCTGGCACTACACAACAAAAACTCCCCCCCCCCTCTCAACCCCCTCCCCACTCCCCCCCTCCCCCTCTCCCCACTTCCCCTCCCCATATGTTCTTGTTTTTGTTTTTGTATATTGATGTTTGGGGAGGTAGAGTAGATGGAAGAGAAGGGGGGTGATGGGGAGGGGAGGATAGGGGGTGATGGGGAGGGGGGGAGTTGGGGGTGATGGGGAGGGGGGGAGTTGGGGGTGATGAGGAGGGGTGGAGTGGGGGTGATGGGGAGAAGGAGGAGTAAGCGTGGTGGGTGGGGAGTGGAAGAGGAGGAGGGGAGGGAGAGTGGGAGATAGGAGGAAGGATGTGTTTAGATTAATAAGGGAAGGTAGAGAGAGAGAGAGAGAGAGAGAGAGAGAGAGAGAGAGAGAGAGAAGGTAAGAGATAGGGGGGAAGGGAAGGAAAAGAGAGGTGAAAGAGGGAATGGATGAAGCGAAAGGGAGAAGAAGAGGAGTGAAAGGGAGGAGAGAAAGGGAAGGGTGGTAGAGAAGGGGAGGACAGAAAGGGGAGAAGAGGAGAGATTGCCATATCCTAGCCAGATGGGGTGTTTAAATGAGGTGAATAATGAGTGTGATATGTTTGAGGGGAGGAAGGTGTAGAAAGGGTTCAAATGAAAGGGGATCATCTCTCTCTTCTTACCACAGGCCTTCTCTATCCCCCTCCCTTTTCTCTCCCTCTCCATTATTCCCCTTCTCCCTCTCTCTCTCTCTCTCACCCTCACTCCCTCTCCCACTCCTTTCCTTTCTCTGCCTCCCACACTCCCTTTTTTTTATCCCTCACTCTCATCTCTCTCCCCACTCTCCCCACTCCCTCTCTCCCCACTCCCTCTCTCCCCTCTCCCCGGTCATCTTGGGTGGAGGTGTGAGATAGATACTAAAGTCCTGTTGTGTCATCTGGTGGTAGTAGTGGTGGTCGTGGTGTTAATAATGGTGGTAGTAGTGGTGGTGGTGGTGGTGGTAATGGTGGTAGTAGTGGTGGTGGTGGTGGTAATGGTTAAAATACTTAAATAATATAATTCCGGGTGTTGTTGATGTTGATTATTATTTACCTTCCCTTTAGATATTATTGTTAAAACTGTATCCTGATTTTTATGACATAGACTCAGTATATCTCTTCCCCACGAGTCATGACCGAGATAGGATGGTTCTTGTAGTGATGATGTGAGAGAGGCGACACACACACACACACACACACACACACACACACACACACACACACACACACACACACACACACACACACAGAGGAATCATATCTCACAATACATTACAAAAATCTAAAGTTATTGTTATCATTTTCCTTTTATATTTGGTCCAGATATTCCCTTCAACCCCCCTTCCTCCCCTCCCCTCCCCGCCATTTCACCCCAGACTCTTCCCCTACTCACCCCAAGGACCTACCCTCCCCCCCTTCTCCCCCCCCCCCCCCAGGAGATTGACTGTTTTTGATTACACACATCGTCAAGTTATGTGGTGGTGATGGCAGCGGTCATCAGGTACCAGTGCAGGGAAGAGAGTCTGATACGCTTCAACAACATCCAACATTCAGTTTAAAGATATCTGTGTTAAGCTTTATATTTAGCTGTGGTGGTGGCTTGTGGCGGCTGTGGTGGCTGTGGCTTGTGGCGGCTGTGGTGGCTGTGGTGGCTGGTGGTGACGGTGTGAGCCTGAGATGTGTTTGAGTGACAATGACCAAGTCGTTTGTTAGATAGCAGTGGTCAGTCGATACTTCTCTTGTGTGGCGATGATGGTGATGATGGTGATGATGGTGATGATGGTGATGATGGGAGGGAGAGGTGTTTGAGGTATAATAAGTTTGGGCGGCTTATCGTTGACCAGTGTGTGTGTGTGTGTGTGTGTGTGTGTGTGTGTGTGTGTGTGTGTGTGTGTGTGTGGATGAAGGTAAGAGAGAGAGGGGGGGGGGGGGTAGGGGGGGGGGACGAAAATTGCTCCTCCCAGTTTGTCTTTGATCCGATGTTTGTGTCGTATTCTCCCCTCCCTCTCCCCTCTCTCTCCCCTCTCCCGTATCCTCTCCCCTTTATTTTCCTCTCCCCTCGTTGGTCACCTTTCCTCTAGATCTCTTCTCTTATCCTTCTTCCTCTCCTCTCTTTTTCCCCCCTTCCTTCTTCCCTACTTCCTTTCCTTCCTCTTTCTCCTCCTATTCTCCTCTCCCCCTACTCCCCTTTTCTTCTACCCCTTTTCTTCAACCCTTTCACCCACCTTTTACACCCCACTCCAGAATCCTATTTCCTCTATCTTTTCTTTTATTCTTCTATTCTGCCTCTTCCCCTTTCTTCATTTCCCATCCCCTTCAACCCTTTTCTAGCATCTTTCCTTCTGCCCTTTCCTTAACCTCCTTGCCTATTCGGAATCTTATTTACATATCAGATTAAAATCGACTTTGCCTTTTTGGGTAGTGGTTCATTTTTGGGGGTAACCTCTCATCACCCTTTTCAATTTATAAGAGGTTTTATGTGATGCCCCTTTTTTATCGTTTATCACGGCTTTTTAACCCTTTTCTTCCTATTTTAAGCTTATTTTATCCCCTTTAGATTCGTTAATTTATGCCTTATTGCCTATTCTCCTCTCTTAACTACTGCCTCAATGCCCTATCTCTCCCATATCTTTAAACCTTCTCAGATAACACCCTTTACCCTATTCACATATCATACATCGAACCCTTGTTATTTCTACCTGTACAACCAACGAGATCCACTGAGCAACCCTCATCAACTCCGCCCTATTCAGATTATAATCCAATTTACCTTTTTCTTTAATAATTGACTTCTCATTCCCTATTCTTTCTGCCTACCCCTTTCACTCTAACACTTTTCTCTCTCATTTCTTTCCTATTCAGTCGTAGTTCACCACATTCCGTTTTCTATGAGTCAGTTGCTGCCCCCGTTTTCTATGAGTCAGTGGCTGCCCCCGTTTTCTATGAGTCAGTGGCTGCCCCGTTTTCTATGAGTCAGTTGCTGCCCCCGTTTTCTATGAGTCAGTGGCTGCCCCCGTTTTCTATGAGTCAGTGGCTGCCCCCGTTTTCTATGAGTCAGTGGCTGCCCCCGCTTTCTATGACCCAGTTGCTGCCCCCGTTTTCTATGAGTCAGTTGCTGCCCCCGTTTTCTATGAGTCAGTTGCTGCCCCCGTTTTCTATGAGTCAGTGGCTGCCCCCGTTTTCTATGAGTCAGTTGCTGCCCCCGCTTTCTTATTTCCGGTTCATAAAACATTTCCTGGTTCCCCTTTACATTCTATTCACAGTTGGTTTAATATATACAAGCTTCCCCTCTCGTCCTATTTTCGTTTTTTGTTAAGTGTTGCGGAATAGATACGGTGGGGCGGGTTGACTCCTCTTATGTGTCTGTCTGTCTGTCTGTCTGTCTGTCTGTCTGTCTTTGTACGTCTGTCTGTCTGTTTTTCTTTCTGTTTACATGTACGTGATGTGAAGCTTTTTTGCACACACACACACACACACACACACACACACACACACACACACACACACACACACAGGGTATCAATTTCTATTCAACTTGTTCCCCTTTTGAGTAATTATTCTCCATCTTTATCGTCCAGTCTTCTTTAGATCTCATTTATCTGTGTTCTTCCCTAATTAATCTTTATCTCTGTCTCTCTCATTATTCTTTTATCTTTCCTCCCTCCCTCTTACCCCCCTCTCTCTCTCTCTCTCTCTCTCCACACCACAAGGGAGTCACAAGTTACTCACCTGTCTCTCCTGGGGCGGTGGGAGGGGCACCTAGGGGAACACACCTGGACCACCTCACCTGTCCACTAATAATAACTTCTCACAAACTCATTACGGTCTGGCCAGGTAAGAGAAGAAGAAATCAGACCTAAAGACATTTAAAAAAAGTGAACATAGGAGAAAATCCCCTAATTAAGTCAGGTGTCTTAAGTGAGTTTTGTGAAGAAATTGTCTAAAAGAAAAAACAAATTCAAAAATAAAATAAATAAATAAAAAAAATTATAAATTGTTTAGATTATTTTTTTAATATTTCGTGACTTGGTTTTATTTTTCTACGGGTTTAATTGTGTTTTAAAGTTAATGTGTGTGTTTTGTTTTTCGTTTTTGTTTTTTATTATTTTGGGAATGAATGAGGTAATTATTGTGAAGGTTTGTAATTTTGGTAATAATAATAATAATAATGATGATGATGATGATGATGATGAATAGCAACAACAACAATAATAGCAATAAAAAAAAATTACGGTAACACCAACTACAACACAGCGTCACACACACACACACACACACACACAGTACAACAGAGTCAAAGCTTTGATCTTGTACAGGTAATTATGATAGAGTAAGGTTAATTAACAACAAACAAACAAACAAACAATCGGAAGGTGAGTGATGTATTTGGATGTCATCAAGTGAAGTATTACCAATGGTGTGTGTGTGTGTGTGTGTGTGTGTGTGTGTGTGTGTGTGTGTATGATAATCTTAGTAATAAGTTTTCCGTCTTTTTCAGCTGTTGTATTTTCTTCACTGTTTATTGCAGCCAAAACGCTCTCATATCTCTTAATTTCAATATAGTTACAGTAATCTCAAGTTGCTATATTATTTACAAACACCTTAGATAGCCTTAGATATATCTCAGGTGATTCGTATGTTTTGGCGGGAAAAGTTAGGCACAGTCAACATGGGAGGGGAAAAAATATCAGCTGGTTCTCTGTTTTGGCGGGAAATGAAAAGGTAAACACATAAAGCTTTTGGTGCCTGTGTTTCCTGATATTAGTCCGGCATTATTATTATTATTATGTGGAGCTCAGGGCACCGCGGTATACGATATTTCTGTAGAGTTTTATGACAATTTTTGTATTTTGGGTCTATTTTAAATTTATTTTTGTTTTTGTTTTTATTCTTGTGCGATTTTAACAGTTTACAGGTATATGATTGGAGTTTATTAATATCAAAAGGGATTGGAAAAATATATGTGTATGTGTGTGTGTGTGTGTGTGTGTGTAAATCTAGCGAAATTCTTACTACAAATGGTCTTAGATATATAATTTTAGCTGGAAACACACAGACACACACACACACACACACACACACACACACACACACACACTCAACAACCAGGCAAAAAAATATATTCCCAAGTCATTTCTTAAGCCTTCGTGACCTGACCTGACCTGACCTGACCCCTCCCTCCCCCCCCCTCGCCCCCACACGTTCTTCTGCTCTGGGGAGAAAATATTGTCGTTTCAGCCCAATATTTACACAATTTTTGGCTGGGAATTTCTACCTCTGAATATAGAAATATGTTTAGGTGTGAGGTAAAGGTATTAATTCTTTTTTCTTCCTTTCTTTTTTTCTTTCTTTTTTCTTTCTTTTTTCTTTCTTTCTTTTTTCTTTATTTTTTCTTTATTTTGTCATTCTTTTTTTCTTTTTTCTTTCTTTCTTTCTCTTTCTTTTTTCTTTCTTTTTTCTTTCTTTCTTTCTTTTTTCTTTCTTTTTCTTTCTTTTTTCTTTCTTTTTCTTTCTTTTTTCTTTCTTTTTCTTTCTTTTTTCTATCTTTCTTTCTTTCTTTCTTTTGTTTTTGTTTGTTGTTTTGTCGTTTCCTCTGTTGTGTTTAGACTTATATTTTATTATGCATTTTTTCTCTCTCTTGTCTGTCTGTCTCTCTCTCTCTGTCTTTTGGTCTGTCTGTCTGTCTGTTTCTCTCCCTCCCTGTTATTGCTTTTATACCCCTCTAGGTTAACCATATATCATTCTGTCTGTATGTTTGTCAGTCAATTAATCTAATCGCTATTATACCTCTCTCTCTCTCTCTCTCTCTCTCTCTCTCTCTCTCTCTCTCTCTCTCTCTCTCTCTCTCTCTCTCTCTCTCTCTCCTTTCTGCCTCATTCTTTCCTTCCCTCACTTTACCCTTCCTCCGTCCCTCTGTTATCCCTTCCTCCTTCACTCTTCCCTCTTTACTCTTTTACTGTTCTCCTCTCTCCCTCACTCCTACCCTCCCTGCCTACCTACCTTACACCTCCCTCCCTCCCTCCCTCCCTCCCTCCCTCCCTATCTCCCTCCCTCCCTCCCTCCCTCCCTCCCTCCCTCCCTCCCTCCCTCCCTTGTCAGGTGTGTTAAAGCGTCGAGGTGTGAGAGTTAAGGTGATGTTCTCTCCGCCTGTGTCATGGGCGGTGGTCGTCACTTTCCGCTGACGGAGGGGCGGGGTAGGCGAACGTTGGGCGGGGCGGGCGAACGTTGGGCGGGGCGGGCGAACGTTGGGCGGGGCGGGCGAACGTTGGGCGGGGCGGGCGAACGTTGGGCGGGGTAGGCGAACGTTGGGCGGGGTAGGCGAACGTTGGGCGGGGTAGGCGAACGTTGGGCGGGGCGGGCGAACGTTGTGACGAGAGGGTCCGTTAGCAGCAGCAGGGTGGGGATGGGAGAGGTTGGCAGGGGAGGTAGGGAGAGGATAGCAGGAGTAGGGAGAGGATAGCAGGAGTAGGGAGAGGATAGCAGGAGTAGGGAGAGGATAGTAGGAGTAGGGAGAGGATAGCAGGAGTAGGGAGTGGAAGGCAGCAGTAGGGAGAGGATAGCAGGAGTAGGGAGAGGATAGCTGGAGTAGGGAGAGGATAGCAGGAGTAGGGAGAGGATAGCAGGAGTAGGGAGAGGATAGCAGGAGTAGGGAGTGGAAGGCAGCAGTAGGGAGAGGATAGCAGGAGTAGGGAGAGGATAGCAGGAGTAGGGAGAGAAACTGTAGGAGGTCCTCTTAAAAATTTTAATACCCATTTTAAACGTTGCAATTTGTTGAAAATCGCTGCTAAATTGTTGTAGTGAACCTCTCTCTCTCTCTCTCTCTCTCACACACACACACACACACACACACACACACACACATATATACATATCTCTCTCTCCTTTTGTTTATATGCCCTGTCTGTTTCTGTCTGTCTCTCAAATCTTCTCTGTCTTAATGTCTGTCTGTCTGTCACGTTTCAGCCATTATTCTCATGCGCTTAAGAGTAACTTTGTCATACTGTACCACCTATAGTTAACAGCATACCCTAGACTATGCTGTACCCACCTATAGTTAACAGCATACCCTAGACTATGCTGTACCACCTATAGTTAACAACATACCCTAGACTATGCTGTACCACCTATAGCTAACAGCATACCCTAGACTATGCTGTACCACCTATAGTTAACAACATACCCTAGACTATGCTGTACCACCTATAGCTAACAGCATACCCTAGACTATGCTGTACCCACCTATAGTTAACAGCATTGCGTCGTACATATGTGAGTCCCTTTCAAACTTGGTGGCGTTCCTCACGATACTGAAAAGGCTCCCATGTCCGTATATCAGAAAGAACTACAATATTATCCACTCTTTATCTACCTCTTTCCTTCCTTCCTTCCTTCCTTCTTTCCTTCATTTCGTTCTTTTCTTTCTTTTATTTCTTTCTTTCATTCATTCCTCTCTCCCCCCCCTTCCTTCCTTCCTTCCTTCCTTCCTTCCTTCCTCCTTTCCTCCTTCCTTTCATCCATCTCTTCTTACCTCTCTCCCCCCCTTCCTTCCTTCCTTCCTTCCTTCCTTCCTCCATTCCTTCCCTTCTTATCTCTCTTCCTTCCTTCCCATCCTAAAGAAAAAGAAGAAAAAGAAAAAATAATAAGGAAAAAACCGAACACGTGTGGTAAGGAAATTCAGAAGAAATATTTGTATTCTCCTTCTTCCTATTTTTATTCATTATCCTTTATTCTCCCATTCGTAAACACAGAGAAGGAAACGAAGTATAAAAGGCTATAGAAGTATACATATTTATACATTATACAGTATATACATTGTTGGGGGGTAAATATTAATAGAGTTACGGTCTGGTTCACTAACAAGCCACTGTACTGAGCCACTCTAACGGGGGCAACAACAAGCTATACTGGTGAGCGGCAAGAAAGTGTTAAACCGGTCTGGCTGATGGGAGGGAAACTCGACCTTACGGAGTGGGTTAATAAGGGTGACGAGAGGGGTAAAAAAATATATCTGCAAAGGTGATAAAGATTGGGTGAAGGGTGGGGGGGGAGAGGAGGGGAGGGTGAGAGGGGGGGAGGGTGAGAGGGGGGGAGGGTGAGAGGGGGGAGGGTGAGGGGACGAAATGTAGCGATGTCGAGCTGGAGTGAATAGAGAAAGGAGGAGGAGGAGGAGGAAGAAGTAAAGAAGAGGGTGTAGGAAATAAGAGAGAAAAGAGGTGTGAGAGAGAGAGAGAGAGAGAGAGAGAGAGAGAGAGAATGTTTGAGTCTCTGTCTTTACTAGTATATGAAGGGTCTGACACACACACACACACACACACACACACACACAATATAATAAAAAAAAAATCCCCCGTCATACCACAGACCACCAAGCACCAGGTCCTGCTCAAGCACCAGGTCCTGCTCAAGCACCAGGTCCTGCTCAAACACTAGGTCCTGTTCAAGCACCGTCAAGAGAATACCCCCGAGCACTAAGCGTTGAGTCCCACTTTGCTCTTCCAACCTCCACTCAAGCACTCAGAGGTCTCTCAAGCACACTCAAGCACTCTATCACACTCCGTCACACTGCCAGCACTAGATAACTATTAAATTCTCCTTCCATGTACTCACCCCCTCCCCGACGTACTCACCCCCTTCCCCGACGTACTCACCCCCTTCCCCGACGTACTCACCCCCTTCCCCGACGTACTCACCCCCCTTCCCCGACGTACTCACCCCCTTCCCCGACGTACTCACCCCCCTTCCCGACGTACTCACCCCCTTCCCGACGTACTCACCCCCCTTCCCCGACGTACTCACCCCCCTTCCCGACGTACTCACCCCCCTTCCCGACGTACTCACCCCCCTTCCCCGACGTACTCACCCCCCTTCCCCGACGTACTCACCCCCTTCCCCGACGTACTCACCCCCTTCCCCGACGTACTCACCCCCCTTCCCCGACGTACTCACCCCCCTTCCCCGACGTACTCACCCCCCTTCCCCGACGTACTCACCCCCCTTCCCCGACGTACTCACCCCCCTTCCCCGACGTACTCACCCCCCTTCCCGACGTACTCACCCCCCTCCCCGACGTACTCACCCCCCTTCCCGACGTACTCACCCCCTTCCCCGACGTACTCACCCCCCTCCCCGACGTACTCACCCCCCTTCCCCGACGTACTCACCCCCCTTCCCGACGTACTCACCCCCCTTCCCCGACGTACTCACCCCCCTTCCCCGACGTACTCACCCCCCCTTCCCCCCGACGTACTCACCCCCCTTCCCCGACGTACTCACCCCCTTCCCCGACGTACTCACCCCCCTCCCCGACGTACTCACCCCCCTCCCCGACGTACTCACCCACCCTTCCCGACGTACTCACCCCCCTTCCCCGACGTACTCACCCCCCTTCCCCGTAGATATTATTATTAAAAACACACACACACACACGTTGCTCTCTCTCTCTCTCTCTCTCTCTCTCTCTCTCTCTCTCTCTCTCTCTCTCTCTCTCTCACACTTACTTCTACTCATTACTCATCGATATTCAAGCACTGGCAAGCACTACCCAAAACTGTACTCATTTAATGCATATTCAAGCAGTTTGGAAGCACTGAAAAACCTGTTAATTTTACCCTATATATTCAAGCAGTAGAAAGCTCTCAAGCGGGGACCTCGTATACCAAATGTTCAAGCACTGGCAAGCACTAAAACGTAATGTACATTGTAAACTAGACTCAAGTACATGAAAATACTCCCACACTTTCTTATGCATTAAATATTCGAGCACTAGCAGGCACTCAAGCACTCAAACATATATTCAAGCACTAGCAAGCATTCAGGCAGGTATTCAAGCACTCAAACATATACTCATGCACTAGCAAGCACTCAGGCAGGTATTCAAGTACTCAAACATATACTCAAGCACTAGCAAGCACTCAGGCAGGTATTCAAGCACTCAGGCAGGTATTCAAGTACTCAAACATATACTCAAGCACTAGCAAGTACTCAGGAAGGTATTCAAGCACTCAGGAGACTATCGAACAGAGACAAGCACACAGACAGCCCTCAAGTGTGTACTCAAGCATTAGCAAGCACTCAGGCAGGCACTTGGCCACTAGTAAGCACTCGGACAGGTACTCAAGCACTAGTAAATATTCAAACATGTACTCAGTCACTTGCAAGCACTCGTGATATTAACTTATTCTTGGTGGGGTAAAATTATAGTCAATTATTAAGTGTTATAGTAGGTTATAGAATGTTTTAGGAGGCTATAGGAGGTTATAGCATACATCACGTTATAGTCGGTTATAGTAGGTTATGGAAGGTTGTAGTAGGTTATAGAAGGTTGTAGTAGGTTATAGAAGGTTATAGAAGTATACCACGTGTTATAGAAGGTTATAGAAGTATACCACGTGTTATAGACTCATATAATTACAACAATTAATCATTTATTCAGCGGGAAAAAAATAGGGAAACTTTCGCCGAGATAAAGTTAAAAAAAAAGTTATATAGTTTGAGATTTGTTCACTATCCTTATGTTGTCTGTGTACCCCAGTCTGTAACACACACACACACACACACACACACACACACACACACACACACACACACACACACACATTATAAAACTTTTAATACAAACTTTTCACCAAAAAGTCCGATTTGATTTGAACTAATTCTTTATTTGTTGAGTAATAAATATATTTAGGTCGAGTGGAGCCAAGGAGAGAGAGAGAGAGAGAGAGAGAGAGAGAGAGAGAGAGAGAGAGAGAGAGAGAGAGAGAGAGAGAGAGGTACGGAAGGAGGGGTGGAGAGAGGTAAGAAGGGAGGGGTAGAGACGAAAGATATGGAGGGAGGAATGGAGGGAGAGGTAGGGAGGTAGAGGTAGGTAGAGGTAGGGAGAGGTAGGGAGGGAGGTAGAGGTAGGGAGGGAGAGAGAGGTAGGGAGGGAGGTAGAGGTAGGGAGAGGTAGGGAGGGAGGTAGGGAGAGGTAGGGAGGGAGACAGCCACAAGCGGGGACCTAGAATGGTTATCCAGTAATGTATGTGCCCGTGGTAGCCGCCGGAACACACCCTACATTAAACTCAACGCCGTGTAGTGTAGTGTGAGTAACCCGACTCTGCCTCTCCCACTCACAAAGGCGACGAGTTACGACGCCCTTGAGTTACGACAGCTGAGGTCCTTGCCGTTGAGTTACGACAGTCTAGGCTTGCGTCTTGAGTTATGGCAGCCACAAGACCTGTGCGAGCATGGGTCTTGAATTGCGACAGCTGGGACCTTCAGTATTTGGAGTTACGAAATCCTTACAAATTCGAAACTCAAATTACGAAACTCTTAGGAACTCGGGTTTTGAGTTAGGAAATCCTTAGGAACTCGGGTCTTGAGTTACGAAATCCTCAGGAACTCGGGTCTTGAGTTACGAATTTCTTAGGAACTCGGGTTTTGAGTTAGGAAATCCTTAGGAACTCGGGTCTTGAGTTACGAAATCCTCAGGAACTCGGGTCTTGAGTTACGAATTTCTTAGGAACTCGGGTTTTGAGTTACGAAATCCTTAGGAACTCGGGTCTTGAGTTACGAAATCCTCAGGAACTCGGGTCTTGAGTTACGAATTTCTTAGGAACTCGGGTTTTGAGTTACGAAATCCTTAGGAACTCGGGTCTTGAGTTACGAAATCCTCAGGAACTCGGGTCTTGAGTTACGAATTTCTTAGGAACTCGGGTTTTGAGTTACGAAATCCTCAGGAACTCGGGTCTTGAGTTACGAAATCCTCAGGAACTCGGGTCTTGAGTTACGAAATCCTTAGGAACTCGGGTCTTGAGTTACGAAATCCTTAGGAACTCGGGTCTTGAGTTAGGACAGCCAGACGCCACGTAAGGAGACTCGACCCACTGAAGCAAAACTCGGGACAACTTTTATTTTTTTTTATATTATTGTATTTTGAAGTTTTTGGGTTGATGATCGAGTTGTTATTGTTGTTATTTTATTATTATTGTTATTGTTGTGTTTTTGTCCTATTTAAGAGAACATGAGATGCATAGATGAATAGTAAGATAGAGTGTGAGTGACGAGTGAGGTGAAATATTAATAAATAAATAATCGTGAAATATTGTGAGTGTATTATTATTATTATTATTATTATTATTATCATTATCATTTGTATAAGTTGCATTTTATTTAATCTTTCCAAATATTACAGAAACATGGCAACAATTATTCTCAATAAATTCATAACTCAAAGCCTCTAACACACAACATACAATATGATTAATGATATTATTAATTAAACTCTGTAAAGGTGTCACAGGTGAGTTCAATAAATCATGCACTAAATATTATTACCTGGTCAAAAGGTCATCATGAGGGTCTTTTTCTTGCTCTAATTCACCCCTCCTTACCCCCCCTTACACTCCACCTTACCCCTCCCCCCCTTACCCCTCCCCCCTTACACCCTACCTTACCCCTTCCCCTTATACCCTACCTTGCACCCACCTTAACCCCCCTTATACTCCACCTACCTTGCCCTTCCTTACACTCCCTTAGGCCCTACCTTACCCCCACCTTACCCCCACCCTACACCCCACATTTCCCCCCTTATACCCCCTTAAACACCACCTTACTCTCCCCCCCCCGCCCCCCAAAGGAAGAAGTATTACAGGTGACATTAATGATCTTGTATATCCCGGCAGGTGTGTCTCTCTACCTGAGGTCTTTAACTGCGTAATAATAACAGTAATTACACACGTCACCAACAATAACAAATTACTAAACAATAACTGTCTTTCACTTACACACGTCACCAACACACGTCACCAACACACGTCACCAACACCCTTCACTAACACACGTCACCAACACCCTTCACCAACACACGTCACCAACACACACACATCACCAACACACGTCACCAACACGTCACTCTCACTTTCCACCGCTAGATGGCACTGTACCACCACACCGGCCCAGGTAGTTTGTTATATTTTACCTGGCGGGTGACAGCGGCTGGTCGTGTTTCATCCGGGGTTACAAATCTCTTTTAACAATTCAGTGGTTTCAGGATTCTGTGTGTTTTTCCCGGGTGTTGGGTCACGGTGCGTCCCAGCCTTGTTGACCTGAACCCGGGGTCGTGTTGACAGTCTTAGGTCACCGTGTTGTAGGATGACCTGGTGTTGACAGTCTTAGGTCACCGTGTTGTAGGATGACCTGGTGTTGACAGCCACAGGTCACCGTGTTGTAGGATGACCTGGTGTTGATAGTCTTAGGTCACCGTGTTGTAGGATGACCTGGTGTTGACAGCCACAGGTCACCGTGTTGTAGGATGACCTGGTGTTGATAGTCTTAGGTCACCGTGTTGTAGGATGACCTGGTGTTGACAGCCACAGGTCACCGTGTTGTAGGATGACCTGGTGTTGATAGTCTTAGGTCACCGTGTTGTAGGATGACCTGGTGTTGACAGTCACAGGTCACCGTGTTGTAGGATGACCTGGTGTTGATAGTCTTAGGTCACCGTGTTGTAGGATGACCTGGTGTTGACAGTCATAGAGTTTATAAGAAAAATTAGGGCGGGTAATTGAGGTTACTGTGTGAAGGGTTGTAGCGATGATGATGATGACGATGATGATGATGATGATGATGATGATGATGATGATGATGGTGATGATGATGATGGTGGTGATGATGATGATGATGGTGATGATGATGATGATGATGATGGGGATGATGGGGATGATGATGATGGGGATGATGACGATGATGATGATGATGGTGATGATGATGATGGTGGTGATGGTGGTGATGATGATGATGATGATGGGGATGATGATGATGATGATGATGGGGATGATGACGATGATGATGATGATGATGATGATGATGATGGTGATGATGATGATGGTGGTGATGATGATGATGGTGGTGATGATGATGATGATGATGGGGATGATGATGATGATGATGATGATGATAATGATAATAAAATTTATATAATGATATTTATGATAATGAAAGAAATTTGAATATTGACACTAATAATGACTGATCATAATAGTAATAATGATATAATTATTGTAACGATAATAATGATAGTATTATTATTATTTTTTAACTGTTTCTTCACCTCTTTTACTTCGCCTCCCTCACTCTCCCTCACCCCCTCCCTCACTCTCCCTCACCCCCCTTAGCCCTCCCTCACCCCACCTTCACTCCCCCTCACCCCACCTTCACTCCCCCTCACCCCACCTTCACTCTCCCCTCTCCCCCTCCTTCACCACCCCCCCCTCCCCGTGAACCTCAGCAGACAAAATAATATCATTAACAACTTTTTAAAGAAAGTTTAGTAAATACTTGAGAGAAAGTTACCCAGACGCCATAAATTATCACAATATTCCATCAGTTTATTTCCGTGTTTACATCTTCATTGGCCGGGAGTATAATGATCTACAACTCAATTTATGATTCATTTATGAAACAAAAGAACTCTTCTCATATAACTAGTCTCGTAATACGTCGGGAAGTTCAAGGACCTTCTGAATGGTCGAACAATCAGCCAATCAGAAACTCCATTCAGACTGAAAAAAAACCAATCAGCTTACAAGAAAAGTTATTTAAGAAATGAGCTCTGTGTAGCGATGACAGTGCCCAGACCTTGTAGCGGTTGGTGGTGGAACTTAATTTTTTTTTTCTAATAAGAGGGGACACTCACTGGACTTAGTGTGTGTATGTGTGTGATGTGTGTGTGTGTGTGTGTGTGTGTGATACATACATACACACATATAAATATTGAAATAGACAGAGAGAGACAGAGAGAATGAACAAATAGACAGAAAGGACAGGCAGATAACCAGGTCTGGAACATGGAGACAGCTGGAGTGACATACTATTAACCTGGGTCATAGAGAAAGAAAGAGATAGACAGGGCCATGAATAGAGAGATAAAGAGAGAGAGAAAGAGAGATCATGTGATAAAAGAGAGAGAGAGAGAGGGGGGGGGAGGGGGGACTTAGTCATAAAAAGCGTGTGGGGGAAAAAAATGTCTGCTATTGGTTTATTCAAGGTTACCATGACCCGTGTGTCAACCCCGGCGTTCTTTCGTGAGGGAGAGTGAGGGAGGGTTGGTGAGAGTGAGGGAGGGTTGGTGAGAGTGAGGGAGGGTTGGTGAGAGTGAGGGAGGGTCGGTGAGAGTGAGGGAGGGTTGGTGAGAGTGAGGGAGGGTAGGTGAGAGTGAGGGAGGGTCGGTGAGAGTGAGGGAGGGTTGGTGAGAGTGAGGGAGGGTAGGTGAGAGTGAGGGAGGGTAGGTGAGAGTGAGGGAGGGTAGGTGAGAGTGAGGGAAGGTCGGTGAGAGTGAGGGAGGGTCGGTGAGAGTGAGGGAGGGTTGGTGAGAGTGAGGGAGGGTTGGTGAGAGTGAGGGAGGGTCGGTGAGAGTGAGGGAGGGTCGGTGAGAGTGAGGGAAGGTCGGTGAGAGTGAGGGAGGGTCGGTGAGAGTGAGGGAGGGTTGGTGAGAGTGAGGGAGGGTAGGTGAGAGTGAGGGAGGGTCGGTGAGAGTGAGGGAGGGTCGGTGAGAGTGAGGGAAGGTCGGTGAGAGTGAGGGAGGGTCGGTGAGAGTGAGGGAGGGTAGGTGAGAGTGAGGGAAGGTCGGTGAGAGTGAGGGAGGGTCGGTGAGAGTGAGGGAGGGTAGGTGAGAGTGAGGGAGGGTCGGTGAGAGTGAGAGAGAGTGGGTGAGAGGGTGAAAAAGGGTGAGAGTGAAAGAGTCGGCGAGAGTGAGAGAGAAAAATGTTGAGGAAGAAAAAGAAAGAAAAAAAAGAGAGCGAGATATATTTAAAAGAAACCAACAATTCCACCGTACTTGACTGCCACAGAAGCCACACTCAAGTAAGGGCTACTGACTCAGACTAAACCCAGAGACACACTTGTAAACACGGACCTCAAGATAGCGACTCTTAGGTACCTACACCACCTCGTCTAACACACATCTGTCAACTGTTTCTTTCTCCCCTACCGAGTTTGTTGACGTGTAGCAGGAATAGAAGTGGACGCTGACATCAGTAGAAACATTAGCTGACATCAGTAGAAACATTAGCTGACATCAGTAGAAACATTTGCTGACATCAGTAGAAACATTAGCTGACATCAGTAGAAACATTAGCTGACATCAGTAGAAACATTACCTGACTTTAATACCAGTACAGACGGTAATTGACATCAGTAGATATACAAGCTGACACAACAATAGCTGATGTAGAAACACAAACTGACTTTAATACCATCATGAGAAGCAACACAACTCAACAGCCAGAGAAGATGACACTGATGTACAGACAATTACATTATAATTATTACCCTTATGGATGACTTCCCCATCAGATAATTCCACCATTCATTATGTTATAGTCGAGGGTGTGAAGATGTACCCAGGCAGAACAAAGGAACACTGCCCCTCAGATAGCAACACTAAACACAGACACAGCTTCCCAGGTCCTTCAGCAACACCTGGTAACCTCATCAAGGTGTTTATGACCCGGGCAGGTGAGTTGAATATCAGAGATGGATCACAACACAATACAACACAATACAATATAATACAACACAATACAACAACACTTAACACTCACAAAAGTAGCAACACAATATAATACAACACCCAAAAGATAAATGATAAACTATGACCTACAGACAGCAACACTCTCGTACCCAAGACTCGCAACTCCTCCAGCAACACCTGGCAGCCCCATCAAGACGCTTTACACCCCGGCCACCAGAGTACAGCAGCAGCGGGGGAGGAGGTTCACAGAGAGCCCTTCACTGCTCTGCCAAAACCACTAAACTCGATAAACCGTAGAGGGTAAAGATGCAACTTTGTCAGGTTTTGTATCTGTGGCAGAGAGTAATAGAGGCGAGGCACAAGTGTCATTACACCATAACTGAATATCTGAAGTCGATCTTACTCTCCAATATTTCCTGGATGGGCGGCAACCAAGGTTTAATGGAGCCCCCAGCCACCTAGCGGGCACAGATTCGCTAACTCCATATTCTTTTTTTCTTCTCTGGTATTTTGCGTTTTTAGGCGATCCCGATGAAGGTTTTATGATGGTGATGGAGGAGGGGGGACGGGTGAGGTAAGGGGGGGGCAAGGGGGTGTCGTAAGGGAGGGGGGAAGGGGTGGGGTAAGGGAGGGGAAGGTGGGTCAAGTATTGGAGGGGGCGAAGGGGGTGTCATAGTGAAGGTAGGGGAGGGGGTCAGGTCATGGAAAAGGGAAAGGGGTGAGGTAATGGAGGGAGGGAGGGGGTCAGGTAATGGAAGAGGGAGGAGGAGGGAAAGAATTGAGACGATATCGAGTGGGAATTATCATAAGGTAATATATATCGAGAAACTGAGCCAAGGTGTGCATGGGTTTGGTCTGTTATGTGATGGTCAGGAGGAGGAGGAAGGAGGGAGGTAGAAGGAGGGAGAAGAAAAGTATTGAAGAAAGAAAAGAAGAAAAAATATTCCACTAGAATATATTATGTAACTTAAAGAATAGTTTACCTTCTTCTTCTTCTTCTTCTTCTTCTTCTTGTTATTCTTCTTCTTGTTATTTTCTTGTTGTTCTTCTTCTTCTTCTTTTTCTTCTTCTTCTTCTTCCTCTTCTTCACTATATCTACCCTACCCTAACCTTCCCTAGTCTACCCTACCCTAACCTAACCTACCCTACCCTACCCTAACCTACCCTAGCCTACCCTAACCTACCCTAACCTACCCTAACCTACCCTACCCTACCCTACCCTACCCTAACCTACCCTACCCTACCCTAACCTAACCTACCCTACCCTAACCTACCCTACCCTAACCTACCCTACCCTACCCTAACCTAACCTACCCTACCCTAACCTACCCTACCCTAGCCTACCCTACCCTACCCTAACCTAACCTACCCTACCCTAACCTACCCTACCCTACCCTACCCTACCCTACCCTAACCTACCCTACCCTACCCTACCCTACCCTACCCTACCCTACCCTAACCTACCTATAACCACCAACCATTATAGAGTAAAATGATTTATTAAAACTCTTAAGAAATAAAATTACTAAACTTAGAAGGGAATTTTTTTTAACTTAGAACAGAACTTAAATTAACAATTCCCATTAAATAAAGGAGGGGGGTGTAGGGGGGTAAAGGGGGGTGGATAAAGACGGGGGGATAAAGGGGAGGGGGGGTTAATTGAAACTCCTAGCATAAGATCCGTAAACTTTTTTTTCTTTGATTCTTTAGTTCAATACAAAGATAATTTATAATAGTCTCAAATTCAGTATGTAGACGACAAAGAGGCAGTGTTGGAGGTAGTGTTGGAGGCAGTGTTGGAGGTAGTGTTGGACGCAGGGAGATAGTGTTGAAGACAGGGAGACAGTGTTGGAGGTATTGTTGGAGACAAGGAGACAGTGTTGGAGGCAAGAAGACAGTGTTGGAGGCAGGGAAACAGTGTTGAAGGCAGGGAAACAGTGTTGAAGGCAGGAAGAGAGTGTTGGAGGCAGGGAAAAGTATTGGAGGTACTATTCAAGGCAGTGTTGGAGGCAGGGAGACAGTGTTGGAGGCAGGGAGACAGTGTTGGAGGCAGGGAGACAGTGTTGGAAGCAGGGAGAGAGTGTTGGAGGCAGGGAGACAGTATTGGAGGCAGGGAGACAGTGTTGGAGGCAAGGAGACAGTGTTGGAGGCAGGGAGACAGTGTTGGAAGCAGGGAGACAGTGTTGGAGGCAGGGAGACAGTGTTGGAGGCAGGGAGACAGTGTTGGAAGCAGGGAGAGAGTGTTGGAGGCAGGGAGACAGTATTGGAGGCAGGGAGACAGTGTTGGAGGCAGGGAGACAGTGTTGGAGGCAGGGAGACAGTGTTGGAGGCAGGGAGACAGTGTTGGAGGCAGGGAGACAGTGTTGGAGGCAGGGAGACAGTGTTGGAGGCAGTGTTGGAAGCAGGGAGACAGTGTTGGAGGCAGGGAGACAGTGTTGGAGGCAGGGAGACAGTGTTGGAGGCAGTGTTGGAAGCAGGGAGACAGTGTTGGAGGCAGGGAGACAGTGTTGGAGGCAGGGAGACAGTGTTGGAGGCAGGGAGACAGTGTTGGAGGCAGGGAGACAGTGTTGGAGGCAGGGAGACAGTGTTGGAGGCAGGGAGACAGTGTTGGAGGCATAGTATTTTCAACACCTGCTGTGGCGGACTTGTGGGTAAAGAACTTGAAGGAGGCGGTGAAGGGTGTCGGGAGGAGAGGGAGGTAGAGTGGGGGAGAAGAAGAGGTGTAAGAGGAAGAGAGGGAAATAGAGTGGGAGAGAAGAAGAAGAGGTGGAAGAGGAAGAGAGGGAAATAGAGTGGGAGAGAAGAAGAAGAGGTGGAAGAGGAAGAGAGGGAAATAGAGTGGGAGAGAAGAAGAAGAGGTGTAAAAGGAAGAGGAAGAGAGGGAAATAGAGTGGGAGAGAAGAAGAAGAGGTGGAAGAGGAAGAGAGGGAAATAGAGTGGGAGAGAAGAAGAAGAGGTGTAAGAGGAAGAGAGGGAGGTAGAGTGGGAGAGAAGAAGAGGTGTAAAAGGAAGAGGAAGAGAGGGAAATAGAGTGGGATAGTGGAAATGAAGTAGGAAAAGAGGAGAGGAGGGGAGAAAGGGAAAGGAGGAATTTGGTGATGAAAGGAGGAGGAACGGACGTACAGGAGAGAGGTAGTGAGGAATATTAGGAGGAGAGAGAGAGAGAGAGAGAGAGAGAGAGAGAGAGAGAGAGAGAGAGAGAGATGAATATGCATTAAGGGTGCACATAACCCAGGGTGTGTGTGTGTGTGTGTGTGTGTGTATGTGTGTGTATGTGTGTGTGTGTGTGTGTGTGTGTGTGTGTGTGTGTGTGTGTGTGTGTGTGTGTGTGTGTGTGTTTGTCCACTAGTACTACACATGAACGATTCCCAATACACTGGCCACAACCTGCATTACCATAACCCACTGTCAGTGTCTGTACCTGGGTGGGCTAGTGGTGGGTCATGAAGGTGGGTTAGTGGTGGTGGTGGGTCATGAAGGTGGGTTAGTGGTTGTGGTAGGTCATGAAGGGGGGTTACTGGTGGTGGTGGGTCTTGAAGGTGGGTTACTGGTGGTGGTGGGTCATGAAGGTGGGTTACTGGTGGTGGTGGGCCATGTAGGTGGGTTACTGGTGGTGGTGGGCCATGAAGGTGGGTTAGTGGTGGTGGTGTGTCATGAAGGTGGGTTAGTGGTAGTGGTGGGTCATGAAGGTGGGTTACTGGTGGTGGTGGACCATGAAGGTGGGTTACTGGTAGTGGTGGGTCATGAAGGTGGGTTAGTGGTGGTGGTGGGTCATGAAGATGGGTTACTGGTGGTGGTGGGTCATGAAGGTGGGTTACTGGTGGTGGTGGGCCATGAAGGTGGGTTACTGGTGGTGGTGGGCCATGAAGGTGGGTTAGTGGTGGTGGTGGGTCATGAAGGTGGGTTAGTGGCGGTGGTGGTTCATGAAGGTGGATTAGTGGTGGTGGTGGTGGGTCATAAACGTGGGTTAATGTTGGTGGTGGGCCATGAAGGTGGGTTACTGGTAGTGGTGGGTCATGAAGGTGGGTTACTGGTGGTGGTGGGTCATGAAGGTGGGTTACTGGTGGTGGGTCATGAAGGTGGGTTACTGGAAGATTATAGGGGTGGGCTAGTGGTGGTGGGTGGGTTATTGGGAGTTTATGGAGGTGGGTTAGTGGTGGTGGGTCATGAAGGTCGGTTACTGGTGGTGGTGGTGGTTGGACATAAAGATGGGTTAGTGGTAGTGGTGGTGGTGGTGGTGGGTCATAAAGGTGGGTTACTGGTGGTGGTGGGTCATGAAGGTGGGTTACTGGTGGTAGTGGGTCATGAAGGTGGGTTACTGGTGGTGGGTCATGAAGGTGGGTTACTGGAAGATTATAGGGGTGGGCTAGTGGTGGTGGGTGAGTTATTGGGAGTTTATGGAGGTGGGTTAGTGGTGGAGGGTCATGAAGGTGGGTTACTGATGGTGGTGGTGGGTCATTAAGGTAGGTTAGTGGTGGTGGTGGTGGGTCATGAAGTTGGGCCACAGGTGAGTGAGGTGTTTTAATTATGATCATTAACCTGTAAGAACACACACACACACACACACACACACACACACACATGGGACCGTAGTTATAAGCTCATTAACTACACATAATGAGGACGTAATTACCATCCAAACTAATGATAGAAAATTACCTTTGTATTAGTCAATGAAAACGAGTTAGAAAAATGTTTATTGGCTGTCCTCTTGTGTGTGTGTGTGTGTGTGTGTGTGTATGTATGTATGTATGTATATGTATGTATGTATGTATGTATGTATGTATGTATGATATGAAACAAAACACTGGTAATAATAATCGCATTCTATTATATTTAGATCAGCAATTAGTGCTGTAATCACACCATTCGTAATAATACTCTTGTTAATTATCTGTGCTAACGATGATTCTGACCTGGTCCAGAGGGGGTGAGGGGGGAGGGGGGGGGTAGGGGTGAGGGGGGAGGGAGGGGGTAGGGGTGAGGGGGGGGTAGGGGTGAGGGGGGAGGGAGGGGGTGGGGGTGAGGGGGGAGGGAGGGGGTAGGGGTGAGGGGGGAGGGAGGGGGGTAGGGGTGAGAGAGAGGGGGAGGGGGAGAGAGAAAGAGAGGGGGAGGGGGAGAGAGAGGGATGAAGGAAACGCTAGATAGAAAGTAAATAAGAGTGAAAAAGAAATAAAGAAAGTGATGGAAAGGAAAGAGAAAGTCACACACAAAAGTTTTTACCATTTATAATAAACTCGTAGTGAAAGTTGACGAGTCGTTTAATAATGACTTCTTAAACTTGGTGGTGAAACTTTCTTTTTTCTCTCTCAGTACTTTCTTTGCATCGTGTTCTGTTGTTACTTTCTAATTTTCCTTTCTTTCAAGCGACTTTCTCTGTCTCGTCTACTCTGTTATTACTTTCTAGTATCTCAAAGTACTTTCTCCTGTATCGTTGTTAAATGCTTTCTATGACACTTTCTCTTTTTATTATTCCCTTCCCTCCTTCCCCTGTGACTGTCAGCAGCTGGTGAAAGGAGAGTACTTTCACTCCTCAGATGATGAACTATATCTGCTTCCCTTGGCTTGACTTTCTCTCTGTCTGTGTGTCTGTCTATGTCTGTCTGTCTGTCTGTCTATTTATCTCCGTTTATTTATCTCTCTCTCTCTCTCTCTCTCTCTCTCTCTCTCTCTCATGACGTATCGACAACTCGGGATATCGACAGCAATTAAGAGCATTACAATCCCTTCACACACACACACACACACACACACACACACACACACACACTAGATGCTCAGAATATGTGTAAACGGTGTATATTACTGACTACTTGTATGTATGTATGTATGTATGTGTGTATGTATGTATGTATGTATGTATGTATGTCCCTCAAACACATGTTGTGAGGGTAAGTGTGTTTGGGATGATGGGGAGGGGAGAGGGGGGTGGGGGGTGTGGGAGGGGGAGACAGGGGGAGGTAACAGTGAGAGGGGTAGGGGGTGAGTACAGAGGTGGAGGAGGGGGAGGAGGTTGGGGTAGGGGAGGTAGTACTGAGGAGGGGGGAGAGGGGGGAAGGGGGAGAGGGTCACGGTGAAAACAAACACACAAACAGCCACCAGGTTATGTTATTTTCAGTGGAATCCTGTGCTGCCATGTATCTCTCCCCCCCTCCCCCTCATCCCCCTCCCCCCCTCACCCCTCCCCTCACCCCCTCACCCCCTCTCCCTCCCCCTTAACCCCCCCCCTCTCTTGTTGACCCCTGACATCCTGTAGGCGGGGTGGGGTGGGGGGGACAAGAGGGATGGAACAAGGGAGGAACAAGTGGAGGAAGGGGAGAAGAGAGGGGAAGTGGAGAAGAAAAAAGGTGGGAAGGAGAATGAGGAGTAAGGGATGGAAGAGAGAGGAGGGAAGAGAGGTGAAAGAAGGAAGGAACAAAGAGGGAAAAGTATAGAGAATGAAAGAATGAAGAACAGAATAGAAGAAAATGTGAAAAAATTAAGAGTTAGAGAGAGAAAATGGTTATCAGATAATAGTGAAAGATAAATAGAGAAAGAAAGGAACACAGAAAAGAAAGTCAGGAAGAAAGTAGGTGAAGAAATTTTGTCACAATTTCTTTCCTCTCGATAGTCCAATGTTATCTGAGAGAGAGAGAGAGAGAGAGAGAGAGAGAGAGAGAGAGAGTAGTTAAGGGTAATTGGCATTATTCTGTCTACCTGTAATTAGTGGACAGGTGGATAGGACAGGTGAGGTCGATAGGTGTGGAGTATTCGATTAGGGTGAACTAGGGACACAGTTTTGAGGAGTAGGAGAAGGAGGAAGAGATGGAGGAAGGAGAAGGAAGTTTTGGAGGAGGGAGAGAAGAAGGAGGAGGGGTAAGAGAAGCTGTAGGAGGAAGGTAGGAAGAAGAGGAGGAGGAGGAGAAGAAAGATGAAAGTAGGAGGAGGAGGAGGAGGAAGAAGAGGAGACAAGGGAGGAGGGGAAGGAGGAAGAAGAGGAGGAGGAGGACCCAGTCATCAACCAACTCTTGAAGATTTAAGGAAGACCTATCCGTTGATACCTCCACCTCTTCCTCCACCTCTTCCTCCATCCCTCACCCAAGACCTCCTCACGCCCCTCACCACCCCTCACCCAAGACCTCCTCACGCCCTCACCACCCCTCACCCAAGACCTCCTCACGCCCCTCACCACCCCACACCCAAGACCTCCTCACGTCCCTCACCACCCCTCACCCAAGACCTCCTCGCGCCCCTCACCACCCCTCACCCAAGACCTCCTCACGCCCTCACCACCCCACACCCAAGACCTCCTAACGCCCCTCACCTAAGACCTCCTAACGCCCCCCACCTAAGACCTCCTCACGCCCCTCACCTAAGACCTCCTCACGCCCCCCACCTAAGACCTCCTCACGCCTCCCACCCAAGACCTCCTCACGTCCCCCACCTAAGACCTCCTCACGCCTCCCACCTAAGACCTCCTCACGTCCCCTACCTCCCCCCTACTTCGCTCACGTTACTACCCTAGGACTATTTGCCTTAATGAAACGACCAGCTGACAGGAAGAGTAATCAGTGTGGTTGTCGTAGGTAATGAAGTGGCCTCACACACCTGCATGTAATTACCTCAGGTGCGCCACAAAAAACAAAACCATTCCCTCAGCACCAACCATCCAGGACGCCGCTAATTCCGGTTCATGTCCTTCTTAGATGATGGAGTGAGTAATGAGTTGCTTTGGTCTCTGTCTCAGTCTGTCTCCTCTCTCTGTCTCCCATCTGTCTATTTCTCTCTCTCTATCTTTCATCTCTCTCTCTCTCTCTCTCTCTCTCTCTCTCTCTCTCTCTCTCTCTACCGTCATAACTGGGTTGCGGTGGTCGGGCGGATACAACACTCACCCTCAGCCCTAAGAGACACCAGGTACCACATAAGGGGCACCCACAGTCGACCTTACCGAGCATGGGTTCCTGATGTCACAGTGAGAGAAGTACCTCACCCCCTCCCCCCTTCCCTACACCCCCCCCCTCCTGTGTATGCAGTATGATGAGATGCTTGGGTGTATTTTTATTGAATGAGGGGAGGAGGGGGAGGAGGAGGGGTAGGAGGGGGAGGGGGGAGGAGGGAGAGGAGGGGTAGGAGGGGGGAGGGGGGGAGGAGGAGGGTGGAGGAGGGGGGTATTCATCTTGAGGGGGGAGGAGGGGGAGGAGGAGGGGTAGGAGGGGGAGGGGGGAGGAGGGGTAGGAGGGGGAGGGGGGTATTCATTTTATCATGAGGTCTGAGATGCAGAAATTATTATCAGGATATTTTGTGACCTTGTTTGAGGACCTTCTTGTCTTTCTCTTCTTTTGATCTTGAGTTTTTCTGCTGAGTCGTGTGTGTGTGTGTGTGTGTGTGTGTGTGTGTGTGTGTGTGTGTGTGTGTGTGGTATTCGTGGCTTAGTGGTACTGGACTGAGATCTTCCTGATCTTATCCCTCTTTCCCTTCCTCCCTCTCTCCCTCCCTCTCTCCCTCCCTCTCTCCCTCCCTCTCTCCCTCCCTCTCACCTCCCTCTCTCCTCTCTCTCCCTCCCTCTCTCCCCCCCTCCCTATCCCTCCCCCCCCATAGCCTCTGGGAGTTGACGGTTCGTGGTGCGGATGTCATTATACGAGGACGTAACCCACAGAGACGACTGATTGGTAGAGAGGGAGAGTAGGGAGGGAGGGAGAGTAGGGAGGGAGGGAGAGTAGGGACGGAGGGAGAGTAGGGAGGGAGGGAGAGTAGGGAGGGAGGGAGAGTAGGGAGAGAGGGCGAGTAGGGAGGGAGGGAGAGTAGGGACGGAGGGAGAGTAGGGAGGGAGGGGGAGTTGGAAGGTAAACTGTATGGAGGAAGAGGAAGAGAGGGAGAAGGGAGAAGGGAGACGGGGCTTGAGACAGCCCCATTGTTATTAGGATACGACAGTGAACCTTATTAAGGCGGTGGAAGTCTTATGGAGGGGGGGGTGTCAGGGGGGGATGGGTTAGGTTAGGTTAGGTTAGGTTGGGTTAAGTTGAGAACATAACCTAACCTAACCCACCCTACCCCTCAACTCCCGCCTCCCAAGATACACTCCCCCTTCTTCCCCTCCCTTACCCTTACCTCACCACAATACTCCCTCTCCTCCCACTCCACTCCATCCCCTCTCCCCCCTCCCTCCCTGTCACCCCCCCCTCCTCTGTCTCTCCGTCTATTGTACACCTTGTAGAGACGCCTGTACTCCAGCACCTCACACGGCGCCACCCAGAGACTGTCACCTGTGTGTGTGTGTGTGTGTGTGTGTGTGTGTGTGTGTGGTTGACGTATTTCCTCCTTTATTCTCTGGTTCTTCTGTCATCATCTTCTCTTCCCGATTCATTCTTCCTCCTCCTTTGTTATTCAGGGGTCTCCTACCTCCTTAAACTACATCTCCCTCCATCTTCTACACCCCCCTCCCTCCCCCTCTGGCATTCAACCCCTCCCCCCCCTCCCCTCCCCTCCGCCCCCGCCCCCCCTCCCCTCCCCCCCCCCTCCCCCAGGTGGCGACACAAGGACCAGATATCGACAGGTATCTTGATGGCCGAGGCGGGAGTGCCCTTAATGTCGCGCTGATACACTCCAACACAGCGAGCGGCCCTCCGTCTAGTGGTGAGGTAACCCCGCCCCATCCCTCCCTCCCCCCTCCTTCCCTCCCTCCCCCTCCTATCTTACTCTCTCACTTCTCTCATCCGGCCCTACGCCACCAGGAACACTCTCTCTCTCTCTCTCTCTCTCTCTCTCTCTCTCTCTCTCTCTCTCTCTCTCTCTCTCTCTCTCTCTCTCTCTCTCTCTCTCTCTCTCACACACCTCAGCCATTGTCATTTACTGGAATTTCCCTTCATTTATATCACCTGTGGACGTTTCTAAGAGTCATTAGCACTCCGTCAGTAGCGTACGGTCCCCCTGGCGTGAGGTAGCGGAGGTGACAGCAGGAGGCGGCGTAGAAGGAGAAGGAGTAGAGAGGAGTAAGAGCCTCAACAGAGACTCCAAGACGTCCTCAAGTTTAGCATTCAGGCGTCGAGGCTCTGACCCCCCTCCCCCTTTCCCTTCATCTGGTGGGAGATAGAGAGGCCAGGGGATGGGCCATTGTTGTCCAGGGAGGCCAGGGTGCGTGACCTGGCCCTCACCACCTCCATCACCGCGGCAGACGTGCATATGTCACCTCAGGTCACGCAGGGTCGGGGGGAGGGGTTAGTGGTTGGGTGGGTAGTTCATGGTTCTGGGCGGATGTGGATGTCTTTATGGGTTTGGGTACTTGATGGTTATGTGTGTGTGTGGGGGGGGGGGGGGGGTGTTTGTTGATTTTTCTATTGTTTGTGTTTGTTTACTTGTTTGTTTTCTTCTTATTTTGTTATTGTGTCATTTTGTTTATTATATATTTAATTTATTTATTAACTTGTTGAACCCGAATCCGAACCCGAACCTGAACTGAACTCGAATCTGAACCCGATACCGAACCCGAATCCGATACCGAAGTCAAATCTGTACCCGATACCCAAAAACCGAACCCGAAACCAAACCCGGATGTATTATAGTTGTTTTTATGTGTGTTTTTTCTGACCATGTGTGTGTGTGTGTGGTCTAGTGAGATTTATTAGAATTTAGTGGTGTGGTGTAAGGATTTAGTGAGGCTATCATTAGGTACTGGAGAATTATGGTGGGGTGGGTGTGGGAGTGGGGGTGTGGAGGGGTGGGTGGGGGTGTGGAGGGGTGGGTGGGGGTGTGGAGGGGTGGGTGGGGGTGTGGAGGGGTGGGTGGGGGTGTGGAGGGTGGGTGGGTGTGTGGAGGGGGTGTGTGGGGTGTGGAGGGTGTAGGGTGAAGTGTATGGGCGTAGGAGGTGTTGTGTAGTGTATCTAAGGGGTGTGTGTGTGTGTGTGTGTCAATATAAGGCTGAGACTCTACCTTAACTGACCCTCCCTCCCCCTTCCTCTTATACCCATTTAGGGGGAAAGAGGGACAAAAAATAATAATGGAAAATATTTGTTATTTGTTAATCATAATCCCAGACCTTTGACGTTTTATTGTGATGAATGGTTGTGTGTGTGTGTGTGTGTGTGTGTGTGTGTGTGTGTGTGTGTGTGTGTGTGTACTATAGCGCTACCCTTCCTTTCTTCCTCTCTTCTACCCTTAGCGTTTACCCCTTTCACTCCAACACCCTCCCCTTCTCCCCCCCCCCCATCCCACCCTTTCCATTCTTAACCCTTTCCATTAACTCTATTCAACCCTTCCACCCTCCCCATCCTCATTTCCACCCCTTCCCCTTCCACCCCCATCCTCTCTCCCCTCCCCCACCCCCACCCCTCCCCATTAACCCCCCCCCCTCATCTATCTCTTCTCTCTATCTCTTAAAGTCATTTTTGATCGTAGCCAATTATTTTTTTGCATACATTAAAGAGACTTTCTTCTGCCCGGGTTTGGTAATGGTGAGGAAGACTGACTTACAGCTTCCTGCCTCTCCTAGGTTAGGTTAGGTTAGGTTAGGTTGATTACTACTGTACGGGGAGGTAATGTTGATGTTAATAATAAGATAAATAATAAAAACAATAATAATGATAATGACAATAATAACAAAAATAATAATAATAATAATATCAATAATAATAATATCAACAATAACAATATATAAAGATAAACCTGAGGTGAAAAATACGACCATAAATAACACATATCATCTCGAGCAGTGAAGAGGTACTGCCATATACGGATTTTCATACACTAATATTAATAAACTTTCATAATCATAATAGTAATTGATTTTCACAAAGTATAATAATAGATTCATACCAGGTAATATAATAAGTTAATTAATATATTTATTTCTTTTTCCAGGTAAGATCACCTCATTAAAGGTGAGTGTTACCAGGTGTCACCAGGTGCACGACTAACAAGGTATATACTGTATGACTTTATTGTTTACTGAGTCGTGTGTGTGTGTGTGTGTGTGTGTGTGTGTGTGTGTGTGTAAACAACATAAACAAACATAGTAAAAAGCTTTTCATCAGAGGCCTTACCTGTGTACACGACAGGTAATATGACCTTCTGCATAATTAACTACACAGAATACCTGGGAGACTATACCTGTGCGTTTACCTGTGAGAGTGTACCTGTGGGTGTACCTGTGATAGTGTACCCTCACATCTGCACCATCACTTGCACCACATGTCACCATTTCTCACCACTGACCTGAAGCTAAATTAAGCTAACATAATATAAAGTAGAGACTAAGTGTATTTGTACCTGTGATATAATTGAGTTTTACCTGGTATAACTATGAGGATAAATAAATACAGGACAGGTGTGTGGACAGGTGTGGGTGGACAGGTGTGTGGGGACAGGTGTGTGGGGACAGGTGTGTGGGGACAGGTGTGTGTGAACAGGTGTGTGGGGACAGGTGTGTGGGGACAGGTGTGTGTGAACAGGTGTGTGTAGACAGGTGTGGGTGTGTGTGGACAGGTGTGGGTGTGTGTGGACAGGTGTGTATACAGGTAAAGTGTAGAGGGGGAGAGCATTGTGGGTGTTGAACCGTGTTGTTAGAACTCAATTTAGGTCCAATTTAATTATACTAATCTGGGCTTCAGTCAAAATAATACCGTTTATAAATTGTTTGTTTGTGTGTGTGTGTGTGTGTGTGTGAGAGAGAGAGAGAGAGAGAGAGAGAGGTACAACTCCATAACAGAATGACAATGAATGACAGAGATTAAGTGTATGACAGTGTGTGTGTGTGTGTGTGACGTCTTTATGACAGGTTGAGAGGGTGTTATGGCCCTTTAATTGTGTATGACAGACAGGCACACACCTAAACTACTCCTCTTTACAATAACACAAACATTCGTACAGACGGTTCTAAGTCAGCGGCAACTACTGAAACTTTAAGTCGCGTTTGTTTATGTTTTGAAATCCGTTCTTGAAGACGGATTTAAGTCGGAGGTTTGTTTATGATGTGAGATGCAACGACGACGCATGCGCTGTAAGGAGACATATCGAGGGAGATGTTCGCGGCTCTTCAATTTAGCGTCTCCTCGGGTAGTGAGAGAGATAATTCGCGTTATCTCCCTCGCGTCTGATGCTGTGGAGAGACGAGCCAGGAATCTCAAACAGCAATTGTCTTCTCCACGTTCTCTCACTCGCTGCTAACATGACTTGGTTTGTAAGCGTTCTGGTTAGTGAAGTGGAGCCGTGTGTGTGTGTGTGTGTGGTGTGTGGTGTGTGTGTGTGTGTGTTGTGTGTGTGTGTGTGATGTGTGTGTGTGTGTGGGGTGTGTGTGTGTGTGTGTGTGGTGTGTGTGTGTGTGTGTGTGTACACGTCAGGTATACAACTCACCTGCCTAAAAGTACAATATACGTAAAGAGCTGGTCAGTACCCCCTCCCCCGCTGGTCAGTACCCCCCCCTCCCCCGCTGGTCATTACCCCCCCCCCCCCCACGCTGGTCAGTACTCCCCTCCCCCCGCTGGTCAGTACCCCCCCTCCCCTCCCCGCTGGTCATTCCCCCTCCCCCGCCGGTCAGTACTCCCCTCCCCCGCTGGTCATTACCCTCCTCCCCTCCCCTGCTGTTCATTACCTCCCCCCTCCCCCACGCTGGTCAGTACCCCCCTGCTGGTCTGATCCCCCCCACCTCCCTTAAGGTCAGACAAGCCCCATTGTTGGTAATCCTGGAGAAAAAAAAGAATTATTATGCTCTAGCGTAGGTCATCCTGGGAGGAAAATATCTCTCTAAGTGGTGATATTATGGAAGGGCGTGGTGATGGTGGTGGTGGTAGTGGTGGTGGTGGTGATGGTGGTGGTGGTGGTGGTGGTGGTGATGGTGGTGGTGGTAGTGGTAGTGATGATGATGATGATGATGGTGATGATGATGATGATATAGTGAGATATATATAGTGAAGTCATTACGGTATTATGTCTTGTTTATAACCATCGGGTGTAATTAGGCCATTTTATGTACCTCTATACATATAATTTACATATAGATGAATATTTATCTATCTATCTATCTATCTGTATCTATCTATCTATCTATCTATCTATCTATCTATCTATCTATCCCTACGCTATATTTAAGGTGTGACCCTTGAGTTAACGCACAGACAGGTGTGAGGAAGCACGCGATTGGCCCAGAGGAAGGAAAAGACAGATGTAAGGAGCCATATGATTGGTTCTCGTCTCCTAGTCTTCCTTGATTGGTTTAAAATGACTCCCTCACCTGGAAAAAAAAAAGAACATTAATTTACCTACGATGCTCGCCAGGTATGTATTAGACACACCTGTATGTAATTAAGTGTTAAAAATGGGACCAAAGGTGTGGAGAGGGGGATGGGGGTGGGGCAGGTAGAGTGACGTAGGCAGTGACAGGTGTAACAGTTTCTATTCACACATAGGTATATATGCCATGTTATACGTGTATGTATATATGTATAAATGATGTATACACCGCCTCACCTGCCCAACATGATTGACATTCGCTTCGTTTCCCTAAAGTTGAGCTGCGGCGGCGGTGACTGCGCAGTGGGGGGGGGGGGGGTAAGAGGGGAGGAGAGGGGGTCAGAGGGGAGTTAAGGATAGGGTGGGGAGTGGAGAGGTGGGGGATCAGGGGAGGTAAGGGGGTTAAGGGTGTGGAGTAGAGGGGAGGATGGGGAGGAGTTTAGGGGAATAGGGAGAGGAGGATAGGAGGGGAGGAGGGAAGGGAGAAGTTACGAGTGTGTGATACAGGAGTGAGGAAGGGGAGGGAAGAAGGGGAAGGAAAAAGAGAAGAGAAAGGAAAGACAGAGAGGAATGACTGACAGGGCAGAGAAAGCACTACTGAACTGCCCTTGAGCATTTCAATATCATCGAGTGTAAAAATAATCCCAATAAAGTGAGGAATTGGGAGAAAGTGGAGAAAGAAAGGGAGGAGAAAGAGGAGGATGGATGAATGAGAGAGGAAATGATCAAAGAGAAGGGGAGGAAGAGAAAGTAAAGGAGGAAGAGAGGAGGAGAAGGTGAGGGAGAGGACTGGGAGAGAGGAGGAGAAGGTGAGGGAGAGGACTGGGAGAGAGGAGGATAAGGTGAGGGAGAGGAGGAATTGAATTGAATTGAAACAGTTTATTTAGCCAGAAAAACACTGATACAGAGTGGATGATAATAACAATATTAACATGGCTGAGCCAGTTGAAGGCCTGAGCTCTCTTTGAGGCACCTGATATACACTATACATTTATCTCAAGGAAGTATTATGTAACATTTAGTATCATCTGGAATAGTACAATAGCATGGTGGTAATAAGAACATCTCATAATGTTACCACGGTTGGCACTTCAATATTTATTTATTTTATTTATTTATTTATTTATTTATTTTTAGTTTATTTATTTTATTTATGTATATATACATAAATTACAGCGGAATTGAAGAACATAAGTATAATGGGGGAGCAGTACAACCTGGGTTGTACAGTAATAAGGTTGAACAAGAGGACAGAGCTGTCAGGATTATGTCTAGTTGGCAATTATGTTTATTGCAATGGTAATTACTTATCTATTTACATGATAATTTCCGATAAAACGGTTTTGATGGTACAATAACAGCAAGTATATATAGTAGGTGTTACAAGAAATATTAACACTTAGACAATAGATATTTTTTAAGAGATGATTTAAAGGAAGGCAGCGGAGTCTTTGCTGGGATGGGTGGGGGTAAGTTGTTCCACACCTTCACACCGTGATATTTTATGGAGGTCTGGGACTGAGAGGAGCGCCTGGGGGGTGTCTTAGTAGCTCTGGGTGCCTTAAGTTGTATCTCTGATTATTCCGGAACTGGAAATAATTATTGTCAAGCAAGTGATTGATAGATTTGTAAACAAAGAGGGCACAGCAGTAGGTGTTAATATCTTCGAATTTAAAAATTTTCAATATAGCAAATTTTTCGTTTGTGTGATCTGTTTTTTTCAGGTAGGTCATTGTCCGTACAACTCTCTTTTGTGCAGTAACCAGAGATTGTGTTTTTGAAGAGCCAGAGGTCCCCCATAGTGTGTGACAGTGTATCAGGTGTTGGTAGACAAGATCATGATAGATATCTTTCATTGCTGTGAGAGTGAGTGACTGTCGAGTGTGATACATGATACCGCACTGTTTATTGACTTTACTGTGAATGGCTTGTATGTTTTTTTTGTTTTGTTTTTTCTTTTTACGGGGATTAGCTCACCCAGGCACAGGTCACTGACCCACATCAGGGCCTAGGGGGCGAAAATGTAATAATAATAATAATAATAATAATAATAATAATAATAATAATAATAGTAATAATAATAATAATAAAGAACCATAAAGAAATACAAATTGAAAAAAAAAAATAGTGAGAAACAATATATAGTATATATGTTGAGTTGTCAATAATAAGAGAAACAATTGAGACCCTGCAATTGTGTGTAAATGAGGCAAAACGTCAGATGATCAACCTGGGACTTGGTCACACAGGGTCTACCATTAGACAACACATTATGCTTCCAATATCTTCCCGGGCAGTAGTACCTCCCTGTTTGGTAGCTGCCTAATACCTACTCCAGTTAAGTTTCTCATCAACAATAACTCCGAGTAATTTGGTATTTTGTTCGCGTTTGAGGACTGTATTACCAAGGTACAGGGGGTCCAAGTCTGGGGGTGAGTTTTTCCTTCTGTGAAAGATCGTGTAGTGGGTTTTCTCAAGGTTTAAGGTCAGTTTATTACGTATTACCCAGCTCCTGACTTTAGTCAATTCAGTGTTCATAGTTCTCATCAAGGAATGGAGGTCTGAGTTGCTTGCATAGAGATTACTATCGTCTGCAAATAAGTTGTATTTTATGAGTGTGCTGGCGTGGACTATGTCGTTTATGTACAACAAAAACAGTACTGGACCGAGAATGGAACCTTGGGGGACGCCATACGAGATTGGCGAGGAGTCAGATTGGTGATTATTATAGCAGACATACTGCATCCTGTTGGACAGATATGAGGTAAACCAATTGTGGGACAGGCCCCTAACGCCGTAATGTTCAAGATTTGACAGGAGGATGGTATGGTCGACAGTATCGAAGGCTTTAGAGAGGTTCAGGAATATACCGACTGTGAACTGACTGTGATCAAAGGAATTTCAGATGTCATTAGTAAAGGATAGCAGAGCACTCTCAGTCGACCTTCTAGCTCTAAATCCAAACTGTGAGTCTGTAAAGATGTTATTGACACTGCAGAAGGAATTTAGTCTACTACATGCTAGCTTCTCCAGTATCTTACTCAAGGCTGGGAGGACTGATATGGGGCGGTAGTTCTTCAAGAGACCTTTGTCCCCTGATTTTTTATATGCCGGGTGAACTTTAGCAATTTTCAGTTTATCAGGAAAGACACCACTAGTGAAGGAGGAGTTACAAATGTGTAGGAGAACAGGTGGTAATAAGTGGGCTACTTTCTTAATGATGCTCCTTGGTATATTGTCTTCTGCTGCTGCATCTTTGGACATTTTTATGATGGCCAGTAATTCATCAGCTGTGACAGGGGATAAGAACAGCTCGTTTTGCTGTCTGTCTTACAGGGAGGCTCTAAATTCCTCATGGTGATCAGGGATGCTCTCTGCAAGATTTTTGCCAACATTAATAAAATATTCATTGAAGTGGTTGACAACGAGGGAGGTGGGGGGGGGGGGGGGTCCGTTACAACTGAATCATTCATCATAAAAGCTGAGTGGGGGGCCGAAGGCTGAGTGTTCCTGTTCTGAATAGAATTTATGACATTCCAGATTTTCTTACTGTTGCCTGATGCTGACTGGAGCTTATTTGTATAATAGCTTCGTCTGGCATTTCTAACTGCTTGAGTTACTCTATTTCTGATACTTCGGGAAGCATCACCGAAAGTTATGGGTCTTTTTGCAAATTTCCTTTGGAGTTTGTGTTTTTCTTTTATCATTATCTTAACTTCACTTGTGATATAAGGCTTGGAAATGGACACAGTTTTCACTGACTTAGTCTTGAGCGGGAAGCATTTACCAAAGCAAGCATTGAAGATGGAAGAGAGTGCAGCTGTTCACGTTAGGGTTGTCGGAGGCATAGACAAGATCCCTCATAACATCCATTAAGTTGTGTTAAAAAAGGAGCATGTTGTCGGCGCAGTAGTCTCTGTATTGTACCGAGACTCTACTAGGCCTTTCAGGTCTTGTGGCTGTTTTATACATGGCAAAAACTGGGAAGTGATCTGAGATATTGTTATAAATAATTCCACTTGCAAGATTGTTAGGAGTGTTGTTAGTCCAGATATGATCTACCACAGTGGCAGAGGTGGCAGTTACTCTAGTGGGTTTGGTTATAGTGTTGAAGAAGAGTTTAGAATGACAGGTAGCAAGAAGGTCTAATACTGAGGTGTCGGTTTCTGATTTTAATAGATCAAGGTTGACATCTCCTGTAATGTAGCAAAGTTTCCTCTCTGAACTTATGATAGTGATAAACTCCGAAATGTTTATCAAGAAAATTCCTTACATTAGTGTGGGGTCTTCTGTAGATTACTCCTACTAGAATATTTCGTGTGTCGTTACGTAATTCAGTGAAAACACTCTCCATGTACTCCTCCTGAACCTTTAAATCATCTCTTACAGAAGTGTTATACATGATATCAACATATAGGGCGACACCACCACTGTGTCGTGACGCGTTGACGCAGTGTCTATCATAATTAGGAATGTTATACAAATGGTCAATATCGTTAGTGAGTTTGGTCTCACAGAACCCAAGTACATCATAGTTGTGGGCAATAGAAGATAAACACTGATCTGAAAAAGTATCTGAAGGGGAATACTGTTGATGTTATGGCTAATCAAGGAGAAGGAATGAGGTAGTAGAAGACTAGAACTAAACTCTGGAGAGTCAGGAAGATAGTAGTTGTAAATGGGGTTGGTGTAACCCAGTGAGTTTTGTAGAAAGACATCAGGATCGATATGAGGGAGTATAGTGTCGACACCATGGTTGAAGGGGGTGTAACACACACGGTCCAGTACATCTAAGGGAATGACACTAGCATCATCATTGTGGGGACATTGATAATGATTAAGAAACAGTAAAAACTCAAGGTCACTGAGGTGTGAAAAAGGAAGATCTAAGAAAACTATAATAGTGGGGGGTAACGTACTCACAAGTGCTACAACCAACAGCATTAGTATGACCGGTACTGTTGAGGGTGATTCCCAGATGGAGTGGGAGGTGCTTCTGTCACTCGGTTTTGAGGGCTGCTGGTTTCCACCACAGAGGGTAGACGTGTAGTACTTGAGTTGGCCGGCAGGGGGGGAACTCCTCAGGTGGTAGCGACAGTGGCTGGTTCCCCTTCAGTGGGTAGGGGGTTCTCTAGAAGCTTGGGGGGGGGGGTGGGGTTGGTACAGCAGATGGGTGAGTGGGCGGGAAGGGAAGGAAGAGGAGAGGAAAAGGAAGAGAAAGATGGGAAGAAAGTGAGAGGACACAATAGGAGAGAAATTAAAGGAAGGAGGGGGGTTAAGGAGTGGAGGAGGAGTAAAGGAAGGGAAGGAAGAGAGGAAAGAGGGTAAGAGAAAGGGAGAAGGAGATTTTTAACAAGAACAGGAATCCCCTTTGTCAAAATGTTTTTGTTTTTGTTTTGGTGGTTTATGTACTTAAACCTCAAATAAAACATACCAATAAAACACTAACAGACAGATAACCACAGATAAAACACACTAACACCATTATTAAAACACTAACACACAGATATAACACACTAACACCATTATTAAAACACTAACACACAGATATAACACACTAACACCATTATTAAAACACTAACACACATATAAACACAGATATAACACAGTAAAACCCACCATTAAACCCCTCCCCCCAAAAAAAAACCAACAACACAGGTTTATTAAATAATCAAAAACTTGCTTCGATCCGCTTCGTTCACACAGGGTTTGAAGAGGAAGGTGCGGTTTAACCCAAATGTCTGTGTTGTTATCGAGGTGTGTTACGGTGATACAAACCCCCGATAAACCTAAATAAAGGAGAAATAAACCAAAATAAAGATAAATACGAAGAAAACTGCATCAAGTGAAGAAAAATCACAAATATAGAAGAAAAATATCATGTTCTATTGAAGTGATTCGAAGCACCTGCGACTCACTGTTTCAGATGACGTCATATGAGGGATACCTTTAATGTGTTTGTATGTCACTTATAAAGAGCAGAAAAATATACCTGAATAGATCTTAATAAACTAAAATATTATTAAGAAATACCCAGAAAATATAAGACAAAATGGAAGGTTTGTCAGATGTTCCGAAGCAGCTTTGATCCGCTCAACTCAACAACAAGTAGATGGTATGACTGTATCCCAACGTTAGTCTTTTGTTTTCAAGGTCTGCCATTATGTGACGTCTACACACAACAGAGACAATCTACATAAAGGGGTATAACATTATCTCATAAGTAAGAGGTAAAGTGTAAGTTTGTCTGACCGTTCACAATGGTTCCAATAATGTTTGCAGATGGTTGGGTTCAGTTTCAATGTTCTTTTAATGTTTTTCAGAAGTCTATAAAATACTAAGTTTTATATTAAGGTGTAGGAAAGATTATTAAAACACACACACACAGACACAGACACACACACATACACACAGACAAAGACACACACACACAGATCCGTTCGTTATTTTTACCCAACCATTTTTTATTGTGTCACTCTGTATAGTTTTCAACAACCGTAATCTACCAAAAAACAACCAAACAAGTACAAACCTTAGTGAAGAGTACAATGAACTCCCACAAAAGACATAGAGATTAAAGGTTTTACCAAATGATCCATAAAGAGACTTCAATTCTCTCGTTCTGACACTGCTTCAAGAGGAAAGGTTCATTGAAGCTCAAATCTTCATAACATGTTGCCCTCAAATAGGTTCATATACACCAAGTTTAACCCCAAATAAAAGTCAATAACAACCAGAAAAACTGAAACCACCAAAATAGTACCGATTTTTAAGTTTTTTCTTTCAAAGGTTTAGTGAGTCAAATGGTCCGACACAGCTTGGATGTGCTCGTTTCAAGAGGATGGTTCAGTTGATACCAAACGTTTCCGTGTTTTTGTTTTCGAATATTCCTGTGGTTATGTTATTGTTGCATTTACATTTTTGTTGTGTGGAGTGGAGCTCTGACACACTGAGGGAGGGAACAATAGGATTTTTTTAGCCCTAGACAGCTACACATATTTACAAAATGACCCGGAACTATTCGAATCAATGATGCGAGTGTTCGAAACTATTCAAATTGTTGATAAAATGTTCGAATCATGATTTAAACCAAATGGATCTACCTGATATACGGTTAGAAATATTCAAGACTGTTCGAATAAATGACTCTGTGTTCGAATTACTGATACAAATGGCATGTTTGTTGAGTTATAAATATAGTAAAGATGAAACTGTTCGAATCAATGGTGAAACTGTTCGAATCACTGGTCAAACCACTAATCACCAAAGAACAAAAATTCGAATCAACGGTGAAACTGTTCGAATCAATAATGAAAACGTCCCAATATATTCGATTCAGTGTTAAAATGGTTCACGTGTGTCTGGGAATGGGTCGTAGTGCCGTAAAGTTGAAATATGCAATTGTGAAACCATCCGTAGCTGTTCGAATCAGCGAGCTCTGGCAAAAATACCTCGGAGGTGTGGAGGAGGGAGGGGAGAAGGGGGGATGGAAGAGGGAAAGGCTAAGGGGGGATGGAAGAGGGAAAGGGTATGGGGGGTGGAGGAGGAAAAGGGTAAGGGGGGTGGAGGAGGGAATAGGGGTAAGGGATTTAAGTGTGTTCCCTCATCAACCTTTAAGACTCATTTATTCTTTAAAGTCTTTAAGTTAAATTTTTATTTTTAAGACTTTTATCTATTAGTTATTTAGTCTAATTAGGAGAAAATATTTAAGATTCATTAAGACTTAATCTATTAATTACCTCAGTTAGATATATCATTAAATCTAGTAAAGAGAAGAAAAAAAATGACTCACTATTCTTTGAGACTCACAGGGACAAGTAAAATGTCGTCTTAGGGTGATATTTATAGCCAGTGATGTTCGCCAGACGTTGAGACAGAGCTATGAACGCCAGTGTTTAGCCAGGCGTTCATTCGTCTTCATAAGTTGACTTAGTTTTAGGGGTAGGGGTGGGGGGGGGGTAGTTCTCCCTCGTGTATTGTATTGTGTACCAGTTACCAACATTTCTCTGGGGGGTGGTTATATATGCAGGTAGATAGATGGTGGTGATGGTGGTGGTGATGGTGATGGTGGTGGTGGTGGTGGTGGTGGTGATGATGGTGGTGATAATGGTGGTATGTATGTATGTATGTATGTATGTATGTCTTAGCATCATACAAAGCACATCCTTACCGAATACGACCCCTCCCCCCACCGGCACACCCTCCCTTCTACACCCCCTCCCCCCTCCCCCCCTCCCCAGAACTCGCCTCAACAAAGATGGCGTCTTATGTGTTTACTAACTGGCCAAAATTACCGTGTTATGATGAAAAAATACATCCCCCCCCTTCACTGACCCCGTCCCTTCCCCCTTCCCCTCCCCCTTCCCCTCCCCCTTCTCCTCGCCCTTCTCCTCGCCCCCTCTCTGACCCGTCAACCTTCTCCTTCTCCTCCTCCTCCCCTACCCTTTATCCTTCTTCCCCTACTCCTCCTCCTCCTCCTCCAACACGTACCATTTAAATAAAGAGAGAGAGAGAGAGAGAGAGAGAGAGAGAGAGAGAGAGAGAGAGAGAGAGAGAGAGACTCGCTCGTCCTCTTCAAGTCGGCGGATTCTCAAAGGTTCATAGATTTTTTTGGTTTTCCTCTTAACCCCCCTCCTCCCCTCCCCCCCTCCCCCTCCCGCACCCCCCTCCTTCCCCTCCCGTCCTCCCGCACCCCCCTCCTTCCCCTCCCCTCCTCCCTCTCATCCCTCCCTCTACCCCTTCCCCCGCAAAAAAAATTGATATTATGAGGCCACACACACACACACACACACACACACACACACACACACACACACACACACACACACACACACACACACACACACACACACACACACACTTACGTTGGACCAAAATTCTAATTGTTTTTTACCTTAGCTAAGAGACGTTTAGAAGGCATTTAATTTATACCACAAATGAAACAGTAACTCAAACGATCGTTAGTTGGGGCGTGAGACTGACTGACTGACTGACTCCAACTGACTGGCTCCAACTGACTGACTCTAACTGACTGGCTCTAATTGATTAACTGACTCGTAACTGACTGACTGATTGACTCCAACTGACTGACTCTAACTGACTGACTCCAACTGACTGATTCTAACTGACTGGCTCTAACTGACAAACTAGCCCTGACTGACTGACTGACTGACTGATCGACTAACTGACTGACTCTGACTGACTCTAACTGGTTCAATTAAGCCAAGACAGATGATGGGAAACAAATATGGCGGCGAAATTACACCTAGACTATACCATAACATGATAGTGTCTTGTATACAGTGAGTTGAGGGGGAGGGTAGGGGGGGGAAGAGAGAGGGAGGGGTGGAGGGGGGGGTAGGGGTGAGGAAGGGGGAGGGGGGGATAGAGAGATCATAAGAGTCTCAGTGCAGTAAGGCGGCCATATTTGTGTCATAACAAAAGACTTTTATGAACACTTGGTGATATCCTGAGCAAACTCGGCACTGTAACCTCTCTCTCTCTCTCTCTCTCTCTCTCTCTCTCTCTCTCTCTCTCTCTCTCTCTCTCTCTCTCTCTCTCTCTCTCTCAGACGTACAGCAAAACAGCATTAATTATCTCAGAACTGCCACTAATGACAGGTGAGACGGCATACAGGTGAGACGGCAGACAGGTAAAACGGCAGACAGGTGATTGTAACCACTACCTACCACCACTACCACTCCTACTACCACCACCACCACTACCACGACCACTACCACTACTACCACCACTCCTACCACTACTACCACCACTCCTACCACCACATACTCATCTTACTATACAGACTAAACCACATTAAGAGCATTACTACCCCCCCCCCTCTCCCTCCTCCTCCCCCCTCCTTCTTCCTCCTCCTCTTCCCCCCTCCTTCTTCCTCTTCCTCCTCCTCTTCCGCCTCCTCCTCCGTCTCAGGTTAATGTCAATCTGGCGTTAAGCTCCTTCCACCTCTCGTCGTGAGCCCCCCCCCGCCCCCCTCCCCCTCCCACCCCTCCCCCCCCCATTCCCCACCACCTTTGAGTATCCCCGAGTGAGATGTACTTACCCAGAGTGCCACCCCAGAGCTCTATATGACCTTATCTACGAGTGCATGTACTCAGTGAGGCTCTATCGTTACTCCCAGGTGGTTTAATTTACAGAGTACCATCCCTCTATAATGACCCAGGTACTCTATCTCCGGGAACTCAGTCGCTGGTGCTCTCTGGTTCATGTGTGTGTGGGTGGTCTAAACTCCTTGCCTCCTTGCCTCCTTGCTTCCTCCCCTCTTCACCTCTTAACTTC
>CAUDMG010001476.1:247500-250000 GCA_958450375.1 Homarus gammarus
AGAAGGAAGGGGGAAGGGGGGGAGGGGGGAGGGGGGAGGGGGGAAGGGGGGGAGGAACTGCCGGTATATCTCTGTTCTCAAACTTATTAAATCCGTCTAAGATAGTAAACGGCAGCTCTGGCGTCGGGTCACACACGGGGAGGAACACAGTGCTATGCCACGGCCGATCGCCCCTATGACTTGGTTCTATAAGGTTCAAATTACACTCTTAGGTGAGGGTGGGTGGAGCGAGGTAAATAGTGATATACCACGGCCGATCGCCCCTATGACCTGCTTCTATAAGGTTCAAATTACACTCATAGGTGAGGGTGGGTGGAAGGGGAAAATAGTTCTATACCACGGCTGCTCGACCTTATTGACTTCGAGTGTAAGGGCCATTGTGGCGTGTAAGGGCCATTGTGGCTTATTAACTCAAGATATAGTGACAGTGATGCAGGTTAATTGATGTTGGAGGTAAGACAGTGCTACACCGCGGCTGATCGTCCCTATAACCCGCTTCTCTAAGGTTCACATTAACTTGTCATTGGGGCTGAGAGGGGAGGGAAGATAGTGCTATTCTACGAGTGATGGTCCTTATATCCCTCCGCTCTAAGGGTCACTGTAGCCTGACTGACTCCTGTGTAATGACGGGGGTTTATTGACTAAGGGGGATAATAATGCTATACCACGGCCAATCATCTCCCGAGGTGTAGTCTATAAAGGTCATTTTTTCAATTAGCAGGAGAAAGGATCATCAACTGTCAGGGCAAAAGAGTGTTATTCTTGGTGGGTCGACTCTATGCTCAGGCTTTATAAGGTTGGTATTGGCTGGACCTCATAAAAGTTCTGAAACACTGGGGGGGGGGAGGGTAATGCCATTCATGGTTTATCAGCTTAAGCTAACTTAACGTAACTAACGTAACCTAACCTAACCTATCATAACATAACCTAACCTAACCTAACCTAACCTATCATAACATAACTGAACTAAATCTAACCTAAATTAACCCAACCTAACCTAACCAAACCTAACCTCACATTCTAATTAACCAATAAGCATAGAAAGTGTTATCCCACACAGATCAACCTTCTGTCTTGCATCTTTAAGGTTCATTCTCGACTAGGGAATCAAGACACAGGGGGGGGGGGGGGAGAAGATAATGCCAAACCCTGACTTACCGACCTTATGTCTCTCCAGCATAAAAGCCATCGTCTAGTGTGGAGTCCGGATATAGTAAGAGAGATAGAGGTTTACTGCTCACATAACAGGACTCGAGACAAGCGCAATAAACGTCTTTACGGCCGAATTTTGCAGTAAAACACCAAAAAGCGAGAAAAGTTTGGATACTGTATGTTTATTTTGTGTGAGTAGTGTGGCTGTTGGTCACCCCCTCCCGCCCCCAGCACCCCCCTCCCCTCAGCACCCCGTTCCCCTTAGCACCCCCTCCCCTTACCACCCCCCTCCCCCCAGTAACCCCCTCCCCTCAGCACCCCTTCCCTCAGCACCCCCTTCCCCTTAGCACCCCCTCCCTTCAGCACCCCCTCCCCTTAGCACCCCCCTCCCCCCATCTTTGTATTGCTAGCGTTGGGAGTTAATTATTGTATATGCCTAACTGATACACTGTACTCAAGGGGTTAAGCCATCGTCCTCAAGGGGGTAAATCATCGTCCTCAAGGGGTTAAGTCATCGTCCTCAAGGGGTTAAGTCATCGTCTTCAAGGGGTTACATCATCCTCCTCAAGGGGTTAAGTCAGCGTCCTCAAGGGGGTTAAATCATCGTACTCAAGGGGGTTCAGTCATCGTCCTCAAGGGGTTAAATCATCGTACTCAAGGGGGTTCAGTCATCGTCCTCAAGGGGTTAAATCATCGTCCTCAAAGGGGTTAAGTCATCGTCCTCAAGGGGTTAAGTCATCGTCTTGGGGTAAAATCATCGTCCTCAAGGGGTTAAATCATCATCCTCAAGGGGTTAAATCATCGTCCTCAAAGGGGTTAAGTCATCGTCCTCAAGGGGTTTAAGAGATGAAATCAAAAACACCTCGTTATCGAACTTCAAATGAACCAGATAGCAAACATATCCCAAACACCCACAAGAGAGAGAGAGAGAAAAAGTAACCTCACCATCACACAAACCTTCAAGACACCTGGAAAAATGTCTTCGGGTGGCTGAGGCTCCCCTGGGAAAAAAAGGCAGCTGTAGACGGGTTCATAAAACTCTATATTACACATCCCAGGACAGACTGGGCGGGCCCCCCTCGCTCCTCTCGCACAGATTATATTGCTTTTTAAATGCCTTTCAGGACTGGTTGGTTGTATATGTTTGTCAAGAAGAGGCAGAGGGGGGTGAGGGAAGGTGGATGGAAGGGGGAGAGAGAATAGGTGAGGGAGTGAGGGGATGGGTGTTGAAGGGTTTAAGGGAGGTGGATTGGGATTATGGATTTATATTTACATGTGTGTGAGAGAGAGAGAGAGAGAGAGAGAGAGAGAGAGAGAGAGAGAGAGAGAGAGAGAGAGAGAGAGAGAG
>CAUDMG010001476.1:255000-257500 GCA_958450375.1 Homarus gammarus
CCCTCCCTTACACCACCTCCTGTACCCTCCCTCACACCACCTCCTGTACCCTCCCTCACACCACCTCCTGTACCCTCCCTCACACCACCTCCTGTACCCTCCCTCACACCACCTCCTGTACCCTCCCTCACACCACCTCCTGTACCCTCCCTCACACCACCTCCTGTTCCCTCCCTCACACCACCACCTGTACCCTCCCTCACACCACCTCCTGTACCCTCCCTCACACCACCTCCTGTACCCTCCCTCACACCACCTCCTGTACCCTCCCTCACACCACCTCCTGTACCCTCCCTCACACCACCTCCTCTACCCTCCCTCACACCACCTCCTGTACCCTCCCTCACACCACCTCCTGTACCCTCCCTCACACCACCACCTGTACCCTCCCTCACACCACCTCTACAGGGATTGTGAGTGTACCGTGATTGTGAGTGTACCGTGATTGTGAGTGTACCGTGATTGTGAGTGTACCCTGATTGTGAGTGTACCGTGATTGTGAGTGTACCGTGATTGTGAGTGTACCGTGATTGTGAGTGTACCCTGATTGTGAGTGTACCGTGATTGTGAGTGTACCGTGATTGTGAGTGTACCGTGATTGTGAGTGTACCGTGATTGTGAGTGTACCCTGATTGTGAGTGTACCGGGAGAGGTTGAAGGTCTCTCATCTCGCCCAGTTAGGAGTGAGATATAAAAATAATCACTTCCTTTAAGAGATATTAGAGACTCCCGACCCGTTATTGAGTCACAGATGGAGGAGTTAGTGGTCCACAGACTCTCTTAGTCACCCTAACCTAACCCAACCTAACCTAACCTAACCTAACTTAACCTACCCTAACCTAGCCTAAGTAGAACTGTATTGTCGTCTGTGTTTAGATAATATGACCCCAGTACAAACAAATAATTACTGGATATTTTAACTCAGACGAAGATCTTGGAGGGGGTCTTGGAGGGGGACCTTGGAGGGGGATCTTGGAGGGGGATTTTGGAGGGGGATCTTGGAGGGGGGCCTTGGAGGGATCTTGGAGAGGGGATCTTGGAGGGGGCCTTGGAGGGGGACCTTGAGGGAGGGGGCGCCACTAACGCCATCACTTGAGAGTTTTAGCGCCACAGGGAAGGTCGGAAACTGTAGAGAATATAATTGTTTGTGATATTATTTTAGCCGAGTATGGCATTACTGTCAGGCCGCTGTCATGGTTGGTGGCACTTGGCTCTCCCTAGTGGCACCACCAAGCTCCTCCAGTGACAATGAGATGGTACTGTACCGGCACCACAGCGGCGTTACTGTGGCACTACTGTGGTACAACGCCTCACAGTCGTACCGTAAGTACTATATATTTTCTGTGGCTGGTGATGTGAAGGAGTATAGGAATGTTTTTCTTACTGTAAATATCAGATATGCTCCTCCCCCCCCCCCCCACCTCACCCTCACGCCGCCCCGCCCCGCCCCGACAACACCTCTGATCAAGTCTCAAGAGTGGTGAAATAGATATGTATATTACTTTAAGCGAGGCAGTAGACCCACCAGTCATAGATGGCTGCCAGATTGACCTGAGACTCAGCTGTTGGTGGAGTCTTCTTCATTACTAGAGGTGGGGGGGGGGATGAGGGAGGGGAGGAATTTGAGGTAGAAACGTTTAAGAATTTAGAGTGAGGGAGGGAGTGAGGAATGGGAAGGTCTGTCTTGGTTCTGGAGGGAAGAAAGGAGGGAGGATTGGTTGGGCCTGGTTGAAGGAGGGGCCTGGAGGGAGGGAAGGCCTGGAGGGGAGAGCACTAGGCAATAAGAACTCACTGTGTTAATCTCTTTGGGTGCCGCCAGTGTGCGCACCGGCGGAGAATCTTAATTAAAATGCTAGCGAGATATCAAGTCTTATAATGGAAACTTCCCACAAGCTGAAGGGGAAAAAAAACCCAAGTCGGTGATATTTTCTTTTTATTTTGGCGTCGGGGAACAGTTTTTTTTTTTTTCCCCGACCTGAGGTGTTCTCTTGGGCCCCGTATGTAAACAAACTTTCCCCGCGTTCTTTTTGATAATTTAACCCATTAATGGCGTCTCGTTTTCAATTAGTGTAAACAAACTTTTCCCGCGTGTTCTAGTGATCTGAACAACTGACGATCACTTGATTCCTTTTAATATTAAACTTTCCCGCGTTTATGGTGGTATTATCAACCAATAGCAGCTCCTTTGCCGTAAATATATGCAAACTTTTCCCGCGTTTTTTTTTCTAATCTTCCAACCAATGGGAGCTTGTCCTAATATAAACAGATTTTTCCCGCCTTTTGGGTAAAAATATCAGCCAATGGCAGCTTGTCTTTCCTTAATATTAACAAACTTTTCCCGCCTTTTCTTTTAAAATTATCAACCAATGGCAGCTTCTCTATCCTGGCCTTATACCTAACCTAACCTAATCTAACCTAACCTAACCTAACCTAACCTAATCAAAACTTGAATTGGTGGAAGTTGATCGAGTTTGTTAATTTCTCAAGCGGTATTTTGTCT
>CAUDMG010001476.1:267500-282500 GCA_958450375.1 Homarus gammarus
TGGGGGCGTGAGAGAGGGTTGTGGGGGCGTGAGAGAGGGTTGTGGGGGTGGAGTGTTGGGGGAGGGTTGTGGGGGTGGGGGGGCAGATGGTTCCTCAGCTGGTGATGAGGCGGAGGTCACTGGATGTGCTTTATGACAACTGGCCAGAGTTAAATGTTCCTTGATATGTTTTCTCCTTAAACTCTTATAACGACGAGAGAGGGAGGGGGCAGAAAGGGGGAAGGAGGGGCAGAAAGGGGGAAGGAGGGGTAGAAAGGGGGAAGAAGGGGCAGAAAGGGGGAAGGAGGGGCAGAAAGAGGGAAGGAGGGGTAGAAAGGGGGAAGGAGGGGTAGAAAAGGGGAAGAAGGGGCAGAAAGGGGGAAGGAGGGGCAGAAAGGAGGGGATGGAGGGGCAGAAAGGGGGAGGGAGGGGCAGAAAGGGGGAAGGAGGGGTAGAAAGGGGGAAGGAGGGGGCAGAAGGGAAGGGTAGGGGTGGAGGTAAAAGGGGTAGAAAGGGAGAAGTAGGGAGTGGGGGTAGGGGAAGTGATGGTAAGGGAGAGAATGTATTGGGGAAGGGAGAGAGAGGTTGGTATTGGGTGAGGAAGGGGAAAGGGAGGAGAGACAGACAGACAGACAGACAGACAGGCAGACAGACAGACAGACAGACATACAGACATACAGACAGACTGAAATCTTCCATCGCCAGAGAATTACTTGAGGAAAATCGTAAAAATGTCATAAAAACAACTTGAAAATTACAACTACTTCTTTCCTCCTTCCGTCCCCCCCCCCCCTCCTTCCCCCCTTCCCTCCCTCCGTACCCCCCTCCCTCCCTCCCCCCCTCCCTCCCTCCCTCCGTACCCCCTCCCTCCCTCCCTCCCTCCCTCCCTCCCTCCTAAATACCCATTGCTACATCATCAGCAAATGTCCTTAAGAAAATACCCCGAAATGTCTTTAAAAAAATTCCTCCACTAATATAAAGGTAAAATGTCTTCAAATATCCACAAAAATTACTGATTAAATGTTCTCAAAGATGGAAGGGGAGGGGGAAGGGGGAAGGAATGGGAGACAGGAAGGGAGGGAAGGGGAGGGGATGAAGGGAGGGGGAAGGGAGGGAGAGAGAAAAATTTTTTTAGTTTTAAGTTTTCTAGGTTAACACGCCCTCTTGATGACGTCATAACACGCCCTCTTGATGACGTCATAACACGCCCTCTTGATGACGTCATAACACTCGAGGTGACCTGTGGTGTGACGATGTGTAAATTCTTCTTCTTCTTCTTCTCCCTCCCATCATCCCTCTCCCCCTCCCTCTCTCCCCCCTCCATCTCGCTAGGTAGGCAGGAAGGTAGGCACCCCACATATCATGACTATGGCCTTTCCCTAAAGCTGAGTTTACCTTCACCCTCCCTCCTTCCCTCCTTCTCTCCCTCCTTCCCTCCTTCCTTCCCTCCTTCCTTCCCTCCCTCCTTCCCCCTCTCCTTAGTCAAGTAGTTATTGTTTCCCCCATAGTGAATGTGGCACCCGGTGTATTGACAAAGGGTGTGTAACGTGACACCTGGAACGAGTTAATTGTCTCTCTCTCTCTCTCTCTCTCTCTCTCTCTCTCTCTCTCTCTCTCTCTCTCTCTCTCTCTCTCTCTCTCTCTCTCTCTCTCTCTTTACCTCCTCCTCTTATTATTTCTATTTACTTTTTCCTTACGTTTATTCCTTTCTTCTTTCGCCTCGTGTCCTCCAACCTCTCGTGATGGCCAGTGAACGAACCACAATGAACTCGTCCCCGACCTCCCCCCGACCTCCCCCCGACCTCCCCCCGACCTTCCCCCGACCTCCCCCCGACCTCCCCCGACTTCCCGACCACAGTAAAAGTCGGGTGGATTAATAGTAAAGTAAAAGATGAGACTAAATTATCCTATTTTCATCCTACACAAAAGACTAAAATATTTAAATGTTCTGTTCATTGTGTTGGGGAGGGGTGGTGGGGGGGAGGGGTGGTGTGGGGTAGGGGAGGGGTGGGGGTAGGGGGGAGGGGTGGGGGTGTTGGGGGGGTAGGGGGGAGAGGGTGGGGGTGGTGGGGGGTAGGGGGGAGAAGGTGGGGGTGGTGGGGGGGTATGGGGGAGGGGTGGGGTGGTGGGGGGTAGGGGGGGATGGGGTGGGGGATTGCCTGTGTTGGTGTGGGTTGGAGTGTGTGATGTAGATTTTATTATTTTTTTTTTTTTATGTTGTGTTGTTGTGTTGTTATTATTATGTTTATTATTATTATTTATGTATTATTATTATTTTTATTTATTATTATTATTTTATTTGTTTATTATTGTTGTTGTTGTTTTATTTATTATTTTATTTATTATTTATTATTATTATTTATTATTATTGTTATTATTATTATATTATTATTATTATTATTATTATTATTATTATTGATTATTATGTTATTATTATTATTATTATTATTATTATTATTATTATATATATTATTATTATTATTATTATTTATTATTATTATTATTATATTATTATTATTATTATTATTATTATTTTCTATTTCAGGTAAGGAAGGAGTTGGTCAGTTGAGTGGATGAGACGCTGTAAGTTTAATAATATATTCTATTTATCTATTTATTTATCTATCTATTTTTCGATCTATCTATATTTTTATTTATTTATATATTTATTTATTAATTTATTTATTCGTGGTAATTATCAAGGTTTTAATTCAAGAAGGACATACGTGTACAATAGGGTTACATAGGAGTGTTTTTGCCTTACTAAACACACTAATGTTCGACCATGTTTACCAGCCCAAAAATTACGTCATAATACGCTTGGTGGCTGATGACGTCACGCGAGGTAAGAGTGTTGCCAGATGGTTGTTATTTTATGATTTAGTTATGTTTAATAATTTCAATCTCTATATAATGAAAATAATATTATTGACACTATTAAATTAAGGACGAATATATAATTTTAATTTAGTCTTTGGAATTAGTTCATTATTTCCCTATAAGAGGCTGGCCATTGGTTATTATCAAGAAATATATATAAGTTAATTTACATATATACTTAATATAAAGTTGTTATGTATCTTAAAATTACATATATACATTTTTCAACTCCTTAATTTCTATATAAACATCATAAGAGAGTTACTGAAGTGCAATATTTTTATCTGTAATTATCCTGATGTCAATTACGATCACCTAATTGGTTATACTGTTAATGATTACCTCCAATGACGTCACGCCTGAGGTCCATTAACTGGGAGTTACTGTGTGTGGTTCATATAAACAGGAGTTATATAAGAATAGTGGGCGGCGGTAAAGGAAACTGTTCATATTTTGGTGGCCATTTTATGTAGAGGTTTGAAGGTGCTGTTGGGGGGGGGGGGTCTGGGGGGTGAATTATATTAAGGAACGTTTGTAGGATAAATTCTTCAATAATAAACGTTTGGTGTATTTAAAAGAAACGTTTGTAGGATAAATTCTTCAATAATAAACGTTTGGTGTATTTAAAAGAAACGTTTGTAGGATAAATTCTTCAATAATAAACGTTTGGTGTATTTAAAAGAACCGTTTCTATATTAAATTCTTAAGTTATAAAGCTAAGACATTAAACTCTGGAAGCCACCACATTACTACAAACACTACAACCAACATTAAATTCTCCAAGGAACGTTTGTACGACCTAAAATCTTAAATGAAAACGCTGGGGCATTAAATTTTCAAAGGCACATCAGAGAGAGAGAGAGAGAGAGAGAGAGAGAGAGAGAGAGAGAGAGAGAGAGATGTTGTTGTTGTTTGTGAAGTCTCAAGGAGTCCTCCACTGCTCTACACCCTTTGTTGTTGCCCATTGTTCCACCATTCCCTCAGAGACCGTCGGGATAAAATGCTGAATATGTGTGTGTGTGTGTGTGTGTGTGTGTGTGTGTGTGTGTGTGTGTGTGTGTATGTGCGTGTGTGTGTGTGTGTGTGTGTGTGTGAATTATAAAATACTTCCTTGCGGGTTCATGGTGACGACCCCTTCTTCAGTCTCCTGGTGCCTCCCTTCCCTCTTCTTCTTCTTCCACAAAGTTATAACTGGTCACACACACACACACACACACACACACACACACACACACACACACACACACACACACACACACACACTACTACTACTACTTTGCTGTCACTGGGAATCGAGTATGACCATCATCCAGCTGTGGTACAATGATATGAGTTATTAAGGATGTCACCTACTGTAGGTTGGTGAGGTTTGAGGTGACTAAAGAGGCCGATACGAGACCGGCAGAGTTGTTCACATTCGTTGCACATGTGAAGGGCTGCATCTTGTGCGGGAGGGGCGGTGGCAGTGTCTTTCCGGGGTTGGTTCTTGTCTGCCTCGTTATGCAGTCGGGCTAACTCGAAAGTATTGACACCTTCTCGTGTGGTGCTCCTCCAAGCGTTACGATGTGGAGTAATCGTTTCCCAGGTGAGGGGGTCGATTTGGCCCTTTTTCAGGTTTGTCTTAAGACTATCCTTATACATTTTCAGTTGTCCACCAAAGTTATGTTTCCTATTCGTTAGGTTACTCTAAGGTAGCTGCTTTGGCAGTCTACTGTCGTCCATGCGGGTAATATGGCCAGTCCAGCGTAGTTGTTCATGGATAATGGTAGCCTCGATGCTCCTACAGTTGGTGTCAGCGAGAATACTGGCATTTGTTCTCTTGTCTTCCCAGCGAACTCGGAGGATGGAACGTAGACTACGTTGGTGAAGTTTTCAAGTGCCTTGCGGCGCTTCCTGTATGTGACCCATGTCTCGCTGCCATATAACAGGGTGGGCAGGACCACTGCTGGATATACGTGGAGCTTTGTAGATAATTTCATCTCCCTACAGCTGAAGACACGGTTTCGGAGTCTGCCAAAGGCTTGAGATGCACATCTGATCCGATGCAGAATCTCTTCATCGATGTCCGCGGTGGTGGACAGGTGGGAGCCGAGATACCGAAAGTGGGCAACATTAGAGAGAGTAGTACCGTTAAGCTGGATGGATGGTGGAGGTGTGTCGGAACCGGAGGCAGGTTGAAAGAGAATCTGAGTCTTACGTACAATCACCTCAAGGCCGAAGTGTGCATACGCATCTGCGTAGGTGTTCAGGATCTCCTGTAGGTCGTGTTCAGTGTGAGCAACAATGGTGAGGTCGTCTGCATACTGAAGTTCAGTAATGGAAGCTGCCGACACCTTTATTCTTGCCTGGAGTCGTCTTATGTTGAAAAGATCCTTCCTCCGGTACTCGATGTCCACCCCACCGGCTAAATTGACACTGGCACGAGTAAGGAAGGCAGCCAAGAAAATGGAAAAGAGAGTTGGTGTCAGTACACACCCTTGTTTAACCCCCGTTTGGATGGAGAAGAACTCAGACTGGGTGCCGTTGTGCAGGACACTGCCGTTCATGCCATCGTCGAGTTGCCTCACAATGGCGATGAATTTTGGGGGGGGGCAGCCAAAACGGCTGAGGGTCCACCAGAGAGCTTCCCTGTTGACCGAGTCGAAGGCTTTGGTCGCTGGAGGAGTCCTTCATCGTATTTAATTATGGAGTTACCATCGGATGAACTGAGGGGGCTGTGCCACGAGTGACTGGCCCATAAAATGTTTTAGTGGAATTGAAAAATTCGCGCATCTTGTGCTGATCTGAACATTTTTGTTTTTCACATGCTTTATTTTTAAACCAGTCGTTCTTTAGATTGCGAAATTCCCGCTCGGCTGCCAATTTCTTCTTGCGGAAGGTATCAGCCTTGGTCAAAGACTGAATGTTGTTCTGCCAGTCAATTAAGGCTGCACGATTATCATCGATGAGAACTTTGATTGCTGGGTCATTTTCATCAAACCAGTCCTGGTGTATTCTTTCGACCTGGCCGAGGGTCTCTGCAGGTTTTTGTCATGACAGTGTTGAGAGTATCCCATTCGGCACTGGGATTCATGCTGTTTGCTGTCGAGTTGTTTATCAGCCCATGTTCGAGCTGCTCTCTGAAAGCATGTGCTACCGCTGGATCCACCAGACGCTTAGTGTTAAAACCTCTTCTGGAGGCTTGCTGCCTTCGCCGGTTTGGGCGACGTGAAGTGAGAGCTTGGCTCTGACGAGCCAATGATCAGTGTCACAGTGGTCTGAGCCACGCATGGCACGGGTGATGAGGACTTCTCGGCGATCTCTTTCTCTGACAATGGTGTAGTCAATGAGATGCCAGTGTTTGGATCGTGGGTGTTGCCACGAACCCTTGAACTTGTCGGCCTGCCTAAACAGGGTGTTGGTGATAGTGAGGCTGTGCGCAGCACACTTGCCGAGGAGGAGTAGGCCGTTGGGATTACACTTGCCTAGTCTATTTCTCCCGATGGTTCCCTGCCAAATGTTAGCATCTCTGCCAACTCTGGCATTGAAGTCACCAAGGAGCACAACCTTGTCATCTCTGGGGATAGAGGTTAGCACTCTGTCAAGGCCAGAGTAAAAGGCCTCCTTGATGTCAGCCTCTGCATCTAGTGTTGGGGCGTATGCACTGATGAAGAAGGCATGACGTGATTGATTCACTGGGACTCTGAGCATCATGAGGTGCTCGTTGATCCCAATTGGCAAAGCCAACTCCATAAATGCTGTTTCTCTCCGCAGCAGGCTTACCCTTCCAGAAAAAGGTGTAGCCAGACCCCCGTTCTGTGAGTTGACCCTCATCTGGGAGCCGGGACTCACTAATGGCAGCTATGTCAATGTTATACTTAGCCAGCTCCTTTACCACAAGGACAGTTCTTCTTACAGGATGCCATTTGTGCCAGTATCGAGAAGGGTCCTGACATTCCATGCAGCGACCATAAGAGGTTGTATAATTTGTTTTTGTTTCGATCTGTGATTTTGATTGTGTTTTCAACCGCATAAGGATGACCTTACTGGGTGCGGTTTCCCAGTCAGGTTGGGTGTTTAGGCAGGCTATGTTTAGGGCACCTTTTCTTTTCTTGCCCCTCCCTATGTGGGGTGAGCAGAGTGGCTCCTCGAAAGGGATGCTCTGTCGCACAGGCAGGACCGGATTGCACTGCTGCCTAGATCCCAGTGCACAAACGACCATCTTATCTGTGCCGCCCATGTGCAGAGTTGTGACTAGAGACTCCCGGCAGTCATCTCTGCCTTTCCCCGTCGCCACAGGACTTTTGGGGGTATAGGGGTTTTGATCATGATGAGAGCTATGATGACCTGAATGATGGCTGCACGTGAGTTGATTTATGTGGTGAGGCAGGAGTGCAGGCTGCAACCACACATCTTGGCTCTCCCTTTTCCTGATCCATTGATGCAAGTGTTGCAACGACTGGGGAGAGGGATAGTTGCAATGGACTGCCGATAGCCCAGTTTGATGGGTTTCACCTTAGTAACCTGTTCATCATGCATTGCCTTCGTCCGCCGGTGTAGTCGTTGGGTTCCCGCAGTGGTCACTTCTTCCTCTTACACCGCCGTTGGGGTCTTGTTGGAGCTCTGTAAGCATGTCTGCCTGATGCGGGGCTCCACCGCAGGTTTTTCGTTTGGGGTTTACCCCCGTAGCCTTATACCTACCAAGGTTAATCTGCAAGGCAGCGAAGCAATTGTTGGTAGGCGCCAGGACATACCCACATGCCAGTGGGCCTAATTTACCATCCCTCTGGGGCCCACTGCTACTCCGAGATCCCCTGCTGGTCTAGCCTGGGCCCACGAGGCACCCAGTTACCGTGTGTTGCCACGAGGAGTTACAGCAGGAGTGTTGATGGTAAGGAGGCTGTGTACTGGCAGGGGAAGACTTATGCAAGTTGCTTCCCTGTTCGCCACGAGGGCGAGCCAGCGGCGGCAGCTGAAAGCGAGAGGGAGCAGGCAGTGCCTGCACCTTAACACTGACATAATGCTGCCACACTAGACCCATTACATTACTCTGTCCGCGCACACACGCACACACATACACACACACACACACACACACACACACACATGTAAACGAGACGCAAACAAAGTAAACGAAAAAGAATAAACAAGAGGAAATCAGAACAAACAACAACAAAGAGAAGTATTGGTTAAGTGAGTCAAACACCGTCAGTAGTGTGTGTGTGTGTGTGTGTGTGTGTGTGTGTGTGTGTGTGTGTGACCTCCTCTCCCTCCGTGATTGTCTTACCTGGGGGGGGGGGGGGGGGTCTCAGGTCTGGCACTAAGAGGAACATTAACACCCAGAAGACCATTGGTACGCAGAGGTCCTTGTCTCCTACATCATCCAACACCATGAGGGCCCTAGCACCATGAGAGCCCCCAGCACCATATGGGCCCCCAGCACCATATGGGCCCCCAGCACCATGAGGGCCCCCAGCACCATGAGGGCCCCCAGAACCATGAGAGCCCCAGCACCATGAGGACCCCCAGCACCATGAGGGCCCCCAGCACCATGAGAGTCCCCAGCACCATGAGGGCCTCCAGCACCATGAAAGCCCCCAGCACCATGAGGGCCCCCAGCACCATGAGAGTCCCCAGCACCATGAGGGCCTCCAGCACCATGAAAGCCCCCAGCACCATGAGGGCCCCCAGCACCATGAAAGCCCCCAGCACCACGAGGGCCTCCAGCACCACGAGGGCCCCCAGCACCATGAGGGCCCCCTGCACCATGAGGGCCCCCAGCACCTGCATCATCCACATCACACGATGGCGTCTCTGCATAACCCAAGACCAACCTCTTAGGCCCCTTGAATCCTTCAGCTGAGTCCTGCATTAACTATGACTGCCTCCTACTTTCTCCTACACTCCTACACCCCTCCTGCTGTACACCCCTCCTTCACTCCTACACCCTCCTACACCTTTCTACATCCTCTTACGCTCCTACACTCCTCTTACACCCCCTACACTCCTCTTACACCCCCTACACCGCTACACCCCCCTACATCCTACTACACCTCTCCTACACGCTCCTACACGCTCCTACACCTTCCTACACCTTCCTACACGCTCCCAAACCTTCCTACATCCCTCCTACACCTTCCTACACGCTCCTACACCTTCCTACACCTCTCCTACACGTTCCTACACCTCTCCTACACGTTCCTACACCTCTCCTACACTCCCTCACTTGTATCCTACACGGGGATCGCTTGGATGTATCCGTCAACAGTATTGATTTACTGTTTATATATGTGTGTGTGTAGAGAGAGAGAGACAGAGATAGAGATAGAGAGACAGAAATAGAGAGAGAGAGACAGAGATAGAGATAGAGAGACAGAGATAGAGAGAGAGACAGACAGACTTTAACACAATCCTCACACTCTTGGCATAATACTCAGACAACCTGACTACTTTACAAGGCTTTCATAAGTGTTTAAGTACCGTAGTAACATAAAAGTAACCCAGGTGGAACACTTTGGGTTTTTTGGTAGTGAATTTGTAAGTGTCGTGGTGGGTAGGGGGTGGGGATAGGGGGTAGAGGTGGGGGTGGGGGGTAGGGGTGATGGTGGGGGGTTGGAGGTGGGGTAGGGGTGATGGTGGGGGTAGGGGGTGGAGGTGGGGGTTGGGGTGATGGTGGGTGTTAGGGGGTAGGGGGGTTGGGGGTGTTGAGGAGGGGGTAGGGGTGATGTGGAGGGTGGTAGGGGGTGTTGGTGTAGGGTGGGAGGTGTATGGTAGGTGAGGGCGGTGTAGGTGTGGGCGTAATAACTCGGGCGTGAGTATGTGCCGCTTTAGTAGGAATGACGTGTTGAAGACAGACTGGATCAGTGCCAAGCTGCTGTGTAGGAGAGAGGGAGAGGTGAGGGAGGGAGGGGTGGGGGAGAGAGACAGGTAAGGGAGAGGTGGGGGAGAGTGAGGGAGGGAGAGGTGAGGGGGGTGGGGAGTGGTGAAGGAGGGGGAGGAAGGAATGAAGAGAAGGAAGAAGTTGGGGAGAAATTAGCAGGAGGAGGTGATGGGGAGATGGGAAAGGGATTAAGGAGAGAGAGAGAGAGAGAGAGAGAGAGAGAGAGAGAGAGAGAGAGAGAGGTGTTGGCAAGCCTTGTGTCTAGGGGGTGAAACGGCGTCACTTGTACCCAGAATTTATCTACCCCCCCCTCTCCTTACCTCCCCTCCCCCTCCCCTCCCTTTCCCTCCCTCCCCTCTCCCTTCTCCCCTACCCTTCTAACACTTCCCCTCCCTCTACCCTCACTCCTCTACCCCATCCTTCCCCTTCTCTCCCTCCCACCTCCCCTTCCTTTACCTCCTCTCTCCTCCCCTTTATCTCCTGTTATCCCCTCCTCTCCCCCTTCCCCCCTTTTACTACCCCTTCTCCCTCCTTACCTCTCCTTCACAACCCCATCCCTTCCTTCATCCATTTTCTCTTTCATTCTTCCTCTCCCCTTCTCATCTTCCTCCCTTCATTCCTCTTTATCTACGCCATCTCCCTCTTCCTTCTCCATCCTCTCTTCTCCACCTCCTTATTCCTTCTTCTTCCCTTGGCCTTCCTCCTTCTCTGGTCATCTCCTCCCCCCCTACGTCTGTGTGGCCATGGACCTCTTGTTAATACTGGGCCATGTGTATTAAGTGTCCATTGGCCAGTTTAACGCTCTCTCTCTCTCTCTCTCTCTCTCTCTCTCTCTCTCTCTCTCTCTCTCTCTCTCTCTCATTACACACACACACACACACAGACACACACAGACACACACACACACACAGACTCCAGTAACTAGTGTAGAATGTAGAGTAGACGTCACAGCGTATGTCAATTATGTAAATGTATATTACTCCGGGAAGTGTGTCAGCGAGGCAACAGTGAAACATTAACATGTAAACAGCGTCCAATAATGATGCTACTCTCGTCTTCCTGTGTGACTGGCCGCTAGGTGTCTCTCTCTATGTGCCGGGATAAATATTCATGACATCAATTAACCAATCACCGCTTGACATTTTCCCGCGCAACTACAACATTCAGCCAATAGGAGCTTTTTAAAACATTATTCTCCTGCGCGCCAAAACCTGACAATGAATGTTTGTTTTTTTTCTCTTTTCCGCGTGTAAACTCGAATGGTGTTTTTTTTTTTTTTTTCGTTTACCCTGTTTGGAAATTCTGTCAATAACTGTTTTTCTCGTGTTTTTTTTGTTCTTCCTGCTGACACACACACACACACACACACACACACACACACACACACACACACAGGGTAAATAATTTGTTTTTTCACTATAAGCAAGAGCCATTAGCCAATGAGAACACACGATGCGACCACCACGCTTTATGCAACCAATGATAGGCTGCGATGTCTCTCTAAGCGTAATTTTCGACGAATCACAGTTAAAGATTATCTTCCCATAAGGCAACTTTAACCAATCAGAGGCCAGGATATGCCAAATCTTGATATGATTTCAAATTAACTCTCGTTCTCCCTCCCTCCCCCTCTCTCTCCCTCCCTCCCCCTCTCTCCACCCCTCTCCCTCCCTCCCCCTCTCTCCCCCTCCCTCCCCCTCTCTCTCCCTCCCTCCCCCCTCCCTCCCCCTCTCTCTCCCTCCCTCCCCCTCTCTCTCCACCTCTCTCTCCTTCCCCCCTCTCTCTCCTTCCCCCCTCTCCCTCCCTCCCTCCCTCCCTCCCTCCCCCTCTCTCTCCACCTCTCTCTCCCTCCCCCTCTCTTTCCCTCCCTCCCCCCTCCCTCCCCCCTCTCTCCCCCTCTCTCTCCCTCCCTCCCCCCTCCCTCCACCTCTCTCTCCCTCCCTCCCCCTCTCTCTCCACCTCTCCCTCCCTCCCCCTCTCTCCACCCCTCTCCCTCCCTCCCCCTCTCTCTCCCTCCCCCCCCCTCTCTCTCCCCCTCTCTCTCCCTCCCCCCCCTCTCTCTCCACCTCTCTCTCCCTCTCTCCACCTCTCTCCACCTCTCTCTCCCTCTCTCCACCTCTCTCTCCCTCCCCCTCTCTCTCCCTCCCCCTCTCTCTCCCTCCCCCTCTCTCCACCTCACTCTCCCTCCCCCCCTCTCTCCCTCCCCCCTCCCTCCCCCTCTCTCTAAATGCAAACACTCGTGACCAGAGCTGACCAGAAGCGTCCTTATCAACCAATAGACAAGCGAAGTGCGCCAATTCTTGAATGTGATTGGTCTATCTTTACCAACGATGAGCTAGACCAACCAATAGACATCCGATAAACGTCAATTCTTAAACGTGATTGGTCATCGTCTCTACCATGGGAAAGATAGTCTCTAATTGGTTCAATATTGCTCTTCAGTAACTAACCCGAGCTGGGAATAGGTCGTGTGTGTGTGTGTGTGTGTGTGTGTGTGTGTGTGTGTGTTGATAGTATATGCAAAATGTATTTATCCGTCTGAATGTTTGTTAGGATACAGTTACATACACACACACATACACACACACACACACACACACACACTAGACACTAAATATACATGGCCCAGTATTAATAGGAGGTTCTTGGCCACACAGAAGTAGGAAGAGAGGAGATGACCAGGGAGAGAAGAGATGGCCAGGGGGGGATGGCCAGGGGGGGATGGCCAGGGGGGGATGGCCAGGGGGGGGATGGCCATAGGCTGGCCAGACGTCCTGCTTTTGAGCACTCTGTCCTGCGCCACCTCAAGCAGGACGTTAATTTGTCCTTCTCTTTTGGGCCTGTCTAAAAAGAATTAAATAAATTACCTTACGTTACTAAAACTGGCAACTGAAGGCCACATAGGCTACTTCCTTTAGTTTGTGAAGTAAGTCAATTTGGTTAGCATACAGTATGTTGTTCCAGCAGGAGTAAAAATGAATATTCATTTGTTTCAGTTCTTTATTTATACTGTATGAATGCATGTATCATATACTGTACAGTGCGTTTGAAAAAATGAAATTTGAGAAAAACCACCAAATAGCCTTGATTACATTATAGTGATATTTGACACATCAACACTTCTCAGTATAGTTTATAAAACTTCTTATATTTCAACTCATCATTAAACATGTTTAATTTAGGTTAAAAATAAGTGTCGTAAAAATTAAAAAAAAATTTCCTCCTTTTTGGAAATTTGGAAATGGGCGCCAGAGATGGCCAGGAGTAGGTGGCCACGGAGGGACCAGGTGTTATATATATATGTCTGTATATGATTTACCTGTTGGCTGACTTGTACTAACATTAACATTATTGGTGACTGGAAACTGTTGGTCGTTGCCAGACTCGCTAGATGCCGCCACTCTATATAAACACAAATATAAACAACAATATCCCAAATTCATCCGTCATTCTAATATGATTCTTCCTACTAAACGCTGCTCAATGTTGCCCATGACGCCATAAATACGGAGGCTAGTTGGTGTCCAGCTCTGACTCTTACAGACAGACACACAGTGGGGAAAGGGAAGGTGTAGGAAGAAGAGGGAGACAGAGGGAGGTAAGGAAGGAGGAAAAGGGAGAGGTAAAAGGAGAGGAAGAGGTGGGGAAGGAGGAAAAGGGAGAGGTAGAGAGAGAGGGAAGGAGAGGTAGAGAGAGAGAGGAAGGTTGAGGTAGGGAAGGAGGTAAAGGGAGAGGTAGAGAGAGAGGGAAGGAGAGGTAGAGAGAGAGAGGAAGGTTGAGGTAGGGAAGGAGGAAAAGGGAGAGGTAGAGAGAGAGGGAAGGAGAGGTAGAGAGAGAGAGGAAGGTTGAGGTAGGGAAGGAGGTAAAGGGAGAGGTAGAGAGAGAGGGAAGGAGAGGTAGAGAGAGAGAGGAAGGTTGAGGTAGGGAAGGAGGTAAAGGGAGAGGTAGAGAGAGAGGGAAGGAGAGGTAGAGAGAGAGAGGAAGGTTGAGGTAGGGAAGGAGGTAAAGGGAGAGGTAGAGAGAGAGGGAAGGAGAGGTAGAGAGAGAGAGGAAGGTTGAGGTAGGGAAGGAGGTAAAGGGAGAGGTAGAGGTAGAAAGGGAGGTAAAGAGAGAGGTAGAGAGAGAGGGAAGGAGACGTAAAGGTAGAGAGAGAGAGAGAGAGAGAGAGAGAGAGAGAGAGAGAGAGAGAGAGGAAGGTCGAGGTAGGGAAGGAGGTAAAGGGAGAGGTAGAGAGAGAGAGAGAGGTAGGTTGAGGTAGGGAAGGAGGTAAAGGGAGAGGTAGAGAGGTAGAGAGAGGTAGACGATCAGGACCCACAGTAATTTCAGGCAAGGTGTAAGTGTGAGACAGCAGATGATGGCGGCCATAAAACAGTAAGGCCATGGACCTCGGCAGACAGTAAAACATTCTCACGCTGACCACTGGCTTACGTCACCCCCCTCCCGTCAGTGTTTTTCGCTAAGGAGAGAGGTCATTAGCGAAGAGAGAGAGAGAGAGAGAGAGAGAGAGAGAGAGACAGAGACAGAGACAGAGAGAGAGAGAGAGAGATTTAACGAGCTCGGTAAGTGGTGTATACCGAGAAAGTGTATTGTTGGTACTTAGCATTCACTATCGGGAACTGTTTGGTGATATTGAGCTGGAACACTCCCCTCCCCCCCCCTCTCCCTCCCCTCCCCCTGTAACTGACTCTCCTCTGTTGATATTAGGGTCAGCTGATCTCGTTGTCATGGTGATGGTTTAGGTCGTTAGTGTGACCCACCAACCCAAACCCACCAACCTACCAGCCTATCAACCTATCAACCCACCAACCCACTAGCTTATCAACCTATCAACTCACCAGCCCATTAACCCACCAACCCACCAGCTCATCAACCTACTAACCCACCAGCCTATGAACCCACCAGCCTATGAACCTACCAGCCCACCAACCCACAAACCCACCAGCCCATCAACCCACCAACCCATCAACCCACCAACCCAACAGCCCATCAACCCACCAGCCCACCAACCCACCAGCCCACCAGCTAATCAACCCACCAACCCATCAACCCACCACCCCACTAACCCACCAACCCACTAACCCACCAGCCTATCAACCTATCAATCCACCAACCCACCAACCCGTCCTTTCCTCAACCCACGACCAGCCCACCACCCCATTGTTAGGGAGTACTTATCTATCTATATCTATCCACCCGTTATCTATCCATCTATCTATCTATCTATATTACCTGCCCAGTGACACGGGTCAGGACAGATCAAAGTCGCCGCTCTTAGCAAACTT
>CAUDMG010001476.1:287500-290000 GCA_958450375.1 Homarus gammarus
ACGTCTAATGTGACAGCACTATGTTAGTGCTAAAGTGCAAGCACTGCTTACTCCATCTCGCTTCCAGCTACCGCCACTGGCCAGCCCTCGTGGGGGATTAACCTCGGCAGGTATAAGGCTACGGGAGTAAACCCCGCATCAGGCAGACATGTTTACAGAGCTCCAACAAGACCCCAACGGTGGTATAGGCGGAAGAGGTGACCACCATGGAAACCCAACGACTACACCGGTGGACGAAGGCAATGCCTGATAGACAGGCTACTGAGGCGAAACCCAACAAACTGGGCGATCGGCAGTCCATTGCAACTCTCCCTCTCTCCAGTCGTTGCAACACTTACACCACTGGATCAGGAAAAGGGAGAGCCAAGATGTGTGGTTGCAGCCTGCACTCCTGCCTCACCACATAAATCAACTCACGTGCAGCCATCATTCAGCTCATCATACCTCTCATCATGATCAAAACCCCTATACCCCCAAAAGTCCTATGGCGACGGACGGGTGGCGACGGGGACAGGCAGAGATGACTGCCGGGAGTCTCTAGTCATAACTCTGCACATGGGCCGCACAGATAAGATGGTTGTTTATGCACTGGGATCTAAGTAGCAGTGCAATCCAGTCCTGCCTGTGCGACTAAGCAGCCCTTTCGAGGAGCCACTCTGATCACTCCACATAGGGAGGGGGCAAAAAAAGAAAAGGTGCCCTAAACATAGCCTGCCTAAAAACCCAACCTGACTGGGAAACCGCACCCAGTAAGGTCATCCTTATGCGGTTGAAAACACAACCAAAATCACAGATCCAAACAAAAACAAACCATGCAACCTCTTATGGTCGCTGCATGGAGTGTCAGGACCCTTCTGGATACTGGCACAAATGAGCTTCCTGTAAGAAGAACTGTCCTTGTGGCAAAAGAGCTGGCTAGGTATAACATCGACATAGCAGCCATTAGTGAGTCCCGGCTCCCAGATGAGGGCCAGCTCACAGAACGGGGGTCTGGCTGCACCTTCTTCTGGAAGGGTAAGCCTGCTGCAGAGAGAAACCACATTTATGGAGTTGGCTTTGCCATCCGCCAATGCATCCTACACAGGCTAACTGAAATGCCTATTGGTATCAACGAGCGCCTTATGACGCTTCGAGTCCCACTGAATCACTCACGTCATGCCTTCTTCATCAGTGCATACGCCCCAACACTGGATGCAGAGGCTGACATCAAGGAGGCCTTTTACTCCGGCCTTGAGAGAGTGCTAACCTCTATCCCCAGAGAAGACAAGGTTGTGCCCCTTGGTGACTTCAATGCCAGAGTTGGCAGAGATGCTAACATTTGGCATGGAACCATAGGGAGAAATGGACTAGGCAAGTGTAATGCCTACGGCCTACTCCTCCTCAACATGTGTGCTGCGCACAGCCTCACTATCACCAATACCTTGTTTAGGCAGGCCGACAAGTTCAAGGGTTCGTGGCATCATCCATGATTCAAACACTGGCATCTCATTGACTACATCATTGTCAGGGAAAGAGATCCCCGAGAAGTCCTCATCACCCGGGCCATGCGTGGCTCAGACCACTGTGACACTGATCATCGTCTTGTCAGATCCAGTCTCTCACTTCACGTCGCCCCAAACGGCGAAGGCAGCAAGCCTCCAGAAGAGGTTTTAACACTCAGCGTCTGGAGGACCCAGCAGTAGCACTTGCTTTCAGAGAGCAGCTCGAACATGGGCTGATAAACAACCCAGCAGCAAACAACGTGAATCCCAGTGCTGAATGGGATATTCTCGACATTGTCATGACAAAAATTTGCGGAGAGACCCTCGGCCAGGTCAAAAGAATACACCAGGACTGGTTTGATGAAAATGGCCCGGTAATCAAAGTTCTCATCGATGATAAACGTGTTACTTTTACTGACTGGCAGAACAACCCTCAGTCTCGGACCAAAGCTGGTACTTTCTGCAAGAAGAAAGTGACAGCTCAGCGGGAACTTCGCATTCTAAAGAATGACTGGCTTAAAGATAATGCTTGTGAAATATAAAAACATGCAGATCAGCATAAGATGCGCGAATATTTCAATTCCATTAAAACAATTTTTTTTTGCCAGCCATTCTCTGCGCAGCCCCCCCCCCCCTCCGCTCATCTGACGGTAACTTCATATTAAAGATGATGGAGGCCCCCTTCAGCGCTGGAAAGAGCACTACCATTCACTGCTCAACCGAAACACCGAAGTGGATGTCCTGACTGCCCAGCAGGTCCCTCAGTATACAGAGCTGACCCACCTCAGCTATCCCCCATCCCTGGATGAGGTAGTTACTGCCATCAGACAGATGAAAAATAACAAAGCCTCAGGGCCTGATGGAATCCCAGCCGAGGTGTATAAAGCAGGAGGACCTCTGCTTACCAGCCGTCTTCACTCTCTCCTTGAGAATTTTGGGAAAAGAAGGAAATCCTCCAAGTTCTCAAAGAACAAGGGAGACCGGTCAGACTGTGGCAACTACCGTGAGATCGTGCTGCT
>CAUDMG010001476.1:295000-320000 GCA_958450375.1 Homarus gammarus
GCACTGAAGATGGAAGAGAGTGCAGCTGTTCACGTTAGGGTTGTCGGAGGCATAGACAAGAGCCCTCATAACATTCATTAAGTTGTATTAAAAAAGGAGCATGTTGTCGGCGCAGTAGTCTCTGTATTGTACCGAGACTCTACTAGGCCTTTCAGGTCTTGTGGCTGTTTTATACATGGCAAAAACTGGGAAGTGATCTGAGATATTGTTGTAAATAATTCCACTTGCAAGATTGTTAGGAGTGTTGTTAGTCCAGATATGATCTACCACAGTGGCAGAGGTGGCAGTTACTCTAGTGGGTTTGGCTATAGTGTTGAAGAAGAGTTTAGAATGACAGGTAGCAAGAAGGTCTAATACTGAGGTGTCGGTTTCTGAGTTTAATAGATCAAGGTTGACATCTCCTGTAACGTAGCAAAGTTTCCTCTCTGAACTTATGATAGAGATAAGCTCCGAAAATTTATCAAGAAAATTCCTTACGTTAGTGTGAGGTCTTCTGTAGATTATTGCGACTAGGGTATTTCGTGTGTCGTTATGGTAGTAAGCTCAGGTTAAGTTACGTAAGGTCAATTTCAGTTAGATTATGTCTAGGTTAGGTTAGGTTAGGTTAGGTTAGGATAGGTTGCGTTAGGTTAGGTTAGGTTATGTTAGGTTAGGTCATATTAGTTTCGTTATTATTGATGTGAAATAAGCTGGGGTGTTTAATCTTCAGGTCATCCATATAGTCTCCTTTAACCAGTTGTAACAATATATATAACTGTTCTTCAAGTTAATGCATTTGTTCTCTCGTCCACAGGCAAGTCACTCGTGTTCTTCATGACGTCTGGCGTGAACGCTTAGAACACCTCCTCCCTGTACACTTAACGAGTTTATAAGTGTACTTACTAGTACTACAATACGAGTAAATGGTAAGTGGATGTCTGGCTATGAACTATGGTTACTTTTCACCTAACGATTATAAAGTACATACTGACACCTATTTATAAGTAACTATACAATTTAAGTAGAAATCTCACTAACACAGACCATCCTCACTTAACTTATACAACTTAACAAGTATAAAACCACATATACTAATACCTTTATAAGTAAATTAGACTTTTAAGTAGTATTTGGATCACTGTGTACAAAATTACTTACATCTTACTTATCTTACGTCAGGGATTAGATTACCTGTACTTATGAAGGTAAGGTGTGTGTGTGTGTGTGTGTGTGTGTGTGTGTGTGTGTGTGTGTGTGTGTGTGTGTGTGTGTGTGTGTGTGTGTGTGTGTCTCACCCAGGTAAGTCATCACCTGCTTAATTAACAGAATTCAGCTCCGTCTCATCGGGAAGGTCAGGCACCCGGGAGGTCTTGGTGTTGAAAGACGGTCTGGAGGGCGTGGGAGTGGCGTGTACGGCGTGGAGGAGGCGTGTAAGAGGCGTGGGAGGGTAGCAGGAGTGTGGGAGTGGCGTGGAGGAGGCGTGTAAGAGGCGTGGGAGGGTAGCAGGAGTGTGGGAGTGGCGTGGAGGAGGCGTGTAAGAGGCGTGGGAAGGGACACAGACGGAACATAACACGCCCGTATAAACGCTTACTTGCTCTTTTCATATACTGACTAAAATCTGCTATAAAAGGATAAAAATCGCAAAAATAGACTAAAAGAGCTAAAAATCATACAAAATCAGCTATGAAAGGGTTAAAATCGGGTAAAATCGGCCACGAAAGAGTTCAAATCGGGTAAAATCGGCCACAAAAGAGTTGAAATCGGGTAAAATCGGCCACGAAAGAGTTGAAATCGGGTAAAATCCCTCTTGTAGTGGGTTTCCGGGGCTGACTGGCAAGCAATCTTTGTCCCGTCCAGATTCCCACAGATTCTTACGATAATTCTTGTTTATTCTCGTAGTGACGATAAGAAAACACATCTGGCTTGGGTATAGTCACAGTGCTATTATGCCGCCATCTTGTATCCTCCATTTTTGGCTCCAGTTAAGATAAAATTAAAAATTAAAATAGGAACTTTTGAGAATCCATCTTAGTATAATAAGATAAATTAACATAAGATGATATTTTAACTTACGATATTTTTTTTTTTTTTTTTTTTTTTTTTTATAATTTAACTTTTTATCGTAACTTAAGTGAAAATAACAACTTAAGAGATTTTAAAGAATGTGACGTAAGCAAAGTGAGCCAATTAGATGCCGTCTCGATATATCCGGTTAAAAGGGGCACAAATTACCTTCGGATCTTTTGTATATTTTGATGACTAGTTATGTTTATTTAAAGAGTTGTTAAGGTGTGAATTACCTGCTGGTTTACCTTGGGCGAGAGAGAGAGAGAGAGAGAGAGAGAGAGAGGAAGAAGGGGAGATGGGAGAGGACAAGAAAAGGAAAAAGCAAAGAGGAGGAGTGAGAGGGGGTGAGAGAGGAAAGGAATGGAGAGAAGGGAAAAGTGACAGACAGACAGACAGACAGACAGAAAGAAAATGTCCTCAAAGAAAGAAAACGGATTAGGGTTGACGACCATTGGGGGGGGGGGGGGGGGGGTTAACTAGCACAGGGGAATAATTACAGGTAGTTAGGAGCCAAAGTTAAAATGGCGGTCATTCATATATTCCGAGACGTTGAGAGAGAAACAACTAACTCCACCCAGATTTCTTATTCCTGTGAAAGAAAGAAAGAAAGAAAGAAAGAAAGAAAGAAGAAAGAAAGAAAGAAAGAAAGAAAGAAGAAAGAAAGAAAGAAAGAAAGAAAGAAGAAAGAAAGAAAGAAAGAAAGAAGAAAGAAAGAAAGAAAGAAGAAAGAAAGAAAGAAAGAAAGAAGAAAGAAAGAAGAAAGAAAGAAAGAAGAAAGAAAGAAAGAAAGAAGAAAGAAAGAAAGAAAGAAAGAAGAAAGAAAGAAAGAAAGAAAGAAAGAAAGAAAGAAAGAAAGAAAAAGTGTTAGAGATTTTTCTTTCAAGGATTTTTGTATTTATTTATACATACATACATACATAAATATACAAAAGTATGTCCCGTATGTGATGTTATACACTACATAAAGGAACATTACATAACACACAGTGGCTATCTATGGTGACGCTCACCATAGACAGTAGTGAAGATGTATAGTGAGGCGGAGTGGTGTCTGGGAGGGAGAGGGAGTGTCTGGGAGGGAGAGGGAGTGTCTGGGAGGGAGAGGGAGTGTCTGAGAGGGAGAGGGGGTGTCTGGGAGGGAGAGGGAGTGTCTGGGAGGGAGAGGGAGTGTCTGGGAGGGAGAGGGAGTGTCTGGGAGGGAGAGGGAGTGTCTGGGAGGGAGGGGATGTGAGAGAGAGAGAGAGAGAGAGAGAGAGAGAGAGAGAGAGAGAGAGAGAGAGAGAGAGAGGTAAGATGCACCTCCAAGCCGTGTCACCAGGTGGAGGAAGACACTAGGGAAGGGGGGGGGGTAGAGGGTCAGTTCACCTACCTGGCTCCACCATCACCTACCTGGCTCCACCACCACCTACCTGGCTCCACCACCACCTACCTGGCTCAACCATCACCTAACTGGCTCCACCACCCATCCTACCTGGCTCCACCATCACCTACCTGGCTCCACCACCACCTACCTGGCTCCACCACCACCTACCTGGCTCCACCACCACCTACCTGGCTCCACCATCACCTACCTGGCTCCACCATCACCTACCTGGCTCCACCACCACCTACCTGGCTCCACCACCACCTACCTGGCTCCACCATCACCTAACTGGCTCCACCATCACCTACCTGGCTCCACCACCACCTACCTGGCTCCACCATCACCTACCTGGCTCCTACAGGTATCTGGCCTTGCAAAATATACCTGGAGAACATTGTACCCATCGTCTTCCTGTTGTTCCTCCATTCAGCTGGTGTGTGAGGGGAAGGCTTTGTTCATCTGCCTACTGCCTCGAAACCTGCCATCCTGCTACCCTGCCACCTTGACACCTGCCACCTGACACCTGCCACCTGACACCCTGACACCTGCCACCACCGTGTACCCAACGGGGAGAGTTGGATATAGAAGCACTTTTTTTTTTTTTTTGCATATTTTTACTAATTTATATTCGTCCTCATTTAACTTTCCTAATAAAGAATTATGTACTTTTGTGTGTGTGTGTGTGTGTGTGTGTGTGTGTGTGTGTGTGTGTGTGTGTGTGTGTGAACGTATTTTTGCCATTTACGATAAAAAAAGTTAAAATTTTGTGAACTTTTGCGAATCCATCTTTTTTGGGGGGTTCTTGCATCTTGACTTACGAGGATATTTTATCGTAGGAGTCTTGAAGGATCTGGCCGGGGGTGTGGTAGGAGTCTTGAAGGATCTGGCCGGAAGTGTCGTAGGAGTCTTGAAGGATCTGGCCGGGGGTGTGGTAGGAGTCTTGAAGGATCTGGCCGGAAGTGTCATGTTTGCTGCTGACGGCGGAAGACGCGGACAGGAAGTAACGTATCGAACGACAGTGTGCCAGGAGAGAGAGAGAGAGAGAGAGAGAGAGAGAGAGAGAGAGAGAGAGAGAGAGAGAGAAATGCAGCCAGACAAACAAACACACCTATATACCTGCATGATGACCCTGACCTTTGACCTATTGAACTGAAAATCATAACGACTCTAGAGGTAGTTATAGGCAACATATATACCAAATTTAAACACTGTAGCTCTTATCGTTCAGTAGTTATCACGCGGACAACCTACATACTGACTGACTCACTCAACCTCTGACAGCACCTACCGCCCTACACACTCGACTTTTATCACTAATGACCCGTTACTGTATGACTGTAGGTATGAACGGTAAAAACAAACATATTAATTAGTATATTTTTAACCGTAATACTAATAATTTTATGAGTTACTTTTAATTATAATTTATAAAACTCAGGTGAATTTTATTTTGTACTATTTTTATTTTGTTTATATGTTTATTTTTATTTGTCTGTTTCATTTACTGTTTTTTTATTATTATTTATTTATTTTTTTTTATTTTTTTATCTAAGGAGAATATTTTCTGTATTTTCTTCTCATTAGTGTTGTATGTCTTTCTGTCTGTCTGTCTATCTCTGTCTGTCTGTCTGTTTCTTTGTATGTCTGTCTGTACATTCGTCATCCAGGCAGCTCCAACATCAAGCCGCCATATTTCTTCTCTATTTAATTCCGATGTTTATTTACCTTCAGTTAACCTCACCAACACTCTACTTAATTGCCTTTGTTTTTGTGGCTGTGTTGATGAATTATAGTCTAGCGGGTAAAGATGGCTGGCTGGGATTGGCTGAGGGAGATAGCTTTCTTCTGATTGGCTTGAATGTATGTAGACAGTAGGGTTGATTGGCTGAGGGAGATAGCTTTCTTCTGATTGGCTTGAATGTATGTAAACGGTGGTGTTGATTGGCTGAGGGAGATAACTTTCTTCTGATTGGCTTGAATGTATGTAAACAACGGTACTGATTAGCTAACCTAACCTAACCAATGAGCTGTACCCTATAAATCTTGTGACCAATAGAAAAGATCTTCCCGTGTCCCCGTGTGGCATAAAAGGTGCTCGGAAGAAATTGCTGAATATTGATTGGTCGAGACTTTATGGCATTTCAATTGGCTCTGACTTTGCTGTATTTTAATTGGCTGAGACTCTGACCCAATAGAATCTCTGCCTTTGATGCGGTGTTTGAATAATTGGGAAGAATTAATTTACTTATGTTTTAGTTATTGTTTATTTTATTATTATTTGTATTATTAGTAGTAGTAGCAGTAGTAGTTGTAGCAGAAATAGTAGTAGTAGTAGTATGTAGTGACGGCCGACCAAGTGAGTATATATAACTAGTATTACATCAGTGCGACCATAGAAATAAGGGCATACGGGGAGAGAATTCAGAACGTTGATCAAGGCAGCTTCACTCCTCTAGTGTTCACAACCTCTGGTGGGATGGGACCAAGTGCTAGATGCTTCTACGCCAGATTCGCAGAGGTGCTATCCGAACAGAAGCAGCAGCACAGACGTTATGTTACAGCCTGGATGAGATGTCGACTGTCCTTCTCTCTCCGTAGGTCGGCTTTGCTCTGCCTCAGGGGAACGAGAGCATCGGCTTCAAAGCCGACAACTGCTGCAGATATTAACTATGAGGCTACAGTCACTGAATGCCGCATAGATCTGCGGCTCAACTAACTCAACACAGCTAGGATAGCTACTTATGTATTAGGATATTTAATATTAAGGTAATAAATTGGCGGCGAAGGTGTGGCTATTGGGGGAGGCTGGAGGCCACTTTAAGTAGTAGTAGGTGTAGTAGTAGGTGTACTAGTAGTAGTAGTAGCAGTAGTAGTAGTAGTAAATATTAAGATAACTTTTTTAGTATGGAAGGAATCATATTAACTGTCACAAAACGTCTCCCACACCTCCATAAATGGCCTTTTTAATTTAGATCAACAGTGAGAGCCTCCCTCCCCCCTCTGCCCCTCTCCCCCTGCCTCTCCCCTGCTCCCCTTGCACCTCTCCCTCTTCATTTCTCCCCTTGCCCTCTCTGTCACTTATACCACCCCTCATCCCCTCTCCTCCGTCACCGCAGCCTGCTTCTCCCTGTTCTTCCTCCTTCCCCCAGCTCCCCCCTGTCTTCTTGCCAGCCCCTGCTCTCCCTGCCATCCCCCTGTCCCCCCCCCTGCCCCCCTCATAGTTAAGCTCACTGAGTCGTTAAGTTCTTGTAAGGAATCCATCTTAGAGTGACGAGTTTGAGAGACCCTCCTTCACTCTGATGACCTGTGACCTGTGATCTATAACACATCTGACCTGTGACCTGTAAGACATCTGACCTGTGACCTGTGATCTATAACACATCTGACCTGTGACCTGTGAGACACCCGACCTGTGAACCTGTGAGACACCCGACCTGTGACCTGTGAGACACCTGACCTGTGACCTGTGAGACACCTGACCTGTGACCTGTGAGACACCTGACCTGTGACCTGTGAGACACCCGACCTGTGACCTGTGAGACACCTGACCTGTGACCTGTGAGACACCTGATTTTGACATAGAAACGCTAACAAAAATATAACTCACTCTCGTTCTTAGATGAAAGAATGAAAACACAATGGCGATAATGAGAGAGAGAGAGAGAGAGAGAGAGAGAGAGAGAGAGAGAGAGAGAGAGAGAGAGAGAGAGAGAGAGATAAAAACAGAGAAAGAAAAAAGTGAGAAGTAAAAGAGAGAGAGAGAGAGACGGACAGAAATAACACGTACGAAAAAGAGACAAACAGAAAAACGATTTAGAAATAAAACAAAGGAAGACAGAGAAAAAGAAAGAAAGAAAAAAAAGAAACTGAAAGAGAAAGAAATAAAGATAGAGAGAGAATGAGAGAGAGAGAGAGAGAGAGAGAGAGAGAGAGAGAGAGAGAGAGAGAGAGAGAGAGAGAGAGAGAGAGAGACTTAATGACTGCCTCACATTTTCTGCCGGAGGTGTTGGATAAAAAAGTTAATTGCACATCTGTGGCCAACTGAGACCCTCCCAGATGGTGCCTGGCGACCACCTGCTGGGGGCTACTGGGGAGGAGGAGGACTGCTGGGGAGGAGGAGTAGGACTGCTGGGGGCTACTGGGGAGGAGGAGGATGGCTACTGGGGAGGAGGAGGAGGACTGCTGGGGGCTACTGGGGAGGAGGAGGATGGCTGCTGGGGGCTACTGGGGAGGAGGAGGATGGCTACTGGGGAGGAGGAGGAGGACTGCTGGGGGCTACTGGGGAGGAGGAGGATGGCTACTGGGGAGGAGGAGGATGGCTGCTGGGGGCTACTGGGGAGGAGGAGGATGGCTGCTGGGGGCTACTGGGGAGGAGGAGGAGGGAGGAGGAGTAGGACTGCTGGGGGCTACTGGGGAGGAGGAGTATGGCTACTGGGGAGGAGGAGGAGGACTGCTGGGGGCTACTGGGGAGGAGGAGGATGGCTACTGGGGAGGAGGAGGAGGACTGCTGGGGGCTACTGGGGAGGAGGAGGATGGCTACTGGGGAGGAGGAGGAGGACTGCTGGGGGCTACTGGGGAGGAGGAGGAGGACTGCTGGGGGCTACTGGGGGAGGAGGAGATAAAGAGGAAGAAGAAGAGGAGGAGAAGGGAAGGGAGGAGAGAAACAGTGTGAGTGGAGTGGAGGAAGAAGAAAGGAGGAGGAGGAGGAGGAGGAGGAGGAGGAGGAGGAGGAGGAGGAGTTTTAAGTTTAACAAATTTATTGGCAGAGCTTGTAGTACAGTTTGCCTATTCTGAGTAATTCAGTCAGGTCTTGACACTGAGGGTGGTATCACTTCTCACTGTCACGCAGGACAGAGGTTCATACACAAAGAAATACATCATATTCATTAACAACTATAAATGTATAGAGGTCAGATTCATATGGATAATGTCACTGTGAGGAGGAGGAGGAACTTGAAGCCACAGCTGCTGAGAGAAGACAGATCCTAGCAGGTCCTAGCGAGGTGAGATGAGAAACTCCTAGCCAAGTGTAGGGTGTTTGGGGGGGGGGGAGTAGGGAAGGGGGGGGAGGGTGACAAGAACCGGTAAGGGGGGGGTTAAGGGGGGTAAAATCAAGGTGTGTGTGTGTGTGTGTGTGTGTGTGTGTGTGTGTGTGTGTGTGTGTGTGTGTGTGTGTGTCTTGTAAGGTTAACGAGAAGACAAACACAGGTGGTAATATCATACTCTCTCAACCACTTACACCTGTAGGCCAATTAATCCCACCTGTTGAGGGTTTTAATTAAGGTTGGAGGAGCAGAGAAAGCCCCTTGTCCTATAGGTAAACAGGGCAGGTGTTGAGGTAGGTGATTAAGGTAAGGTGAGAGAGGAAGCTGACACCCTACCCTACCCTACCCTACCCTACCCTACCCTACCACACCCTACCCTACCCTACCCTACCCTCCCCTACCCTACCCTACCCTACCTTACCACACCCTCCCCTACCCTACCCTCCCCTACCCTCCCCCTACCCTCCCCTACCGACAAACAGGCCAATTCCTAAGGTAAGTCATGAGGGGAAGGCGACAAACAAGGCGCTACCCTAGTGTCTGACAGTCCAATTATCGCTGGGACGGTTCCTCCTGACGCCGGTGGATGACGGGAACCTCTGAGCGGGGACCTCCTCGTGAATTGCTCCAGGTGATTAATCCTCTTATGCCTTCAGAAGGAGGAAGGAAGGAAGGAAGGAAGGAAGGTAGGGGAGGGTATTAACAAGGGAAAAGATTGGAAGGTATCTGGGAGAGAAGGAGAGGAGGTATCAAGGAAGAAGGAAGGAAGGAAGGAAGATGTCTGGTAGGTAATGAAGAGGAAGGAGTGAAGGAGGGATGAGTCTACAGTGTCTGGGAGAGAGGGAGGGAGGGAGAGAAGGAGAGAGATAGAGGGGGAGTGAAAGAGAGAGAGGAGAAGAGAGGGACGAAGGGATAGAGAAAGGAGGTACAGAAGGGAGGAGAGAAAGAGGGGAAGAGAAAGTGGCATTAACAAGACGAATTTCCCAAGAGGTGTTGACGGATGGTAAGAGAGATTGAGAGAGAGTGAGAGATAAAAGAGAGAGAGTGAGAGAGAGAGATAAAAGAGAGGTAGAGAGAGAGATAGATGAAAGAGAGGTAGAGAGAGTGAGAGATAAAAGAGAGATAGAGAGACAGTGAGAGATAAATGAGAGGTAGAGAGAGAGAGAGAGAGAGATAGAAGAGAGGTAGAGAGAGTGAGAGATAAAAGAGAGATAGAGAGACAGTGAGAGATAAATGAGAGGTAGAGACAGAGAGACAGTGAGAGATAAAAGAGAGGGAGAGAAAAGGAGAGCAACAAATAGTGTATAAGAGAGAGAGAGAGAGAGAGAGAGAGAGAGAGAGAGAGAGAGAGAGAGAGAGACATCTGCTCCCCAGATCAAAGCGACGACGGACGGAATTCGATTAAAAGAAAGATAATTATTCTTTCTCTCTGTCTCTCTGTCTCTCTCTCTCTCTCTCTCTCTCTCTCTCTCTCTCTCTCTCTCTCTCTCTCACAATAGCATTAAATACACCCACGACTCCTTAACAGCCGCCAGCCCGCCTTAACTACCTAACAACCTCGTTTACTGACCCTTAATGGCTAATTTGTTGTTAGTCAAGAATTCTATTAGTTACCCGTGTGTGTGTGTGTGTGTGTGTGTGTGTGTATGTGTGTGTGTCTGTCTGTCTGTGTTTTTTCTGTGTCTGTCTGTCTGTCTGTCTGTTTTTTCTGTGTCTGTGTGTCTGTCTGTCTGTTTTTTCTGTGTGTGTGTGTCTGTCTGTCTGTCTGGTATTTCTGTGTCTGTGTGTCTGTCTGTGGTTTTTCTGTGTCTGTCTGTCTGTCTAAATCTGACAGACACAAACAGATTCGACAGAAAGACAGAGCGAAGACAGACAACTAAAATTCAGACAGACAGACAGACAGACAGACAGACAGACAGACATCAATATTAACGGAGTCAGTCAGTGGAGCGGAACAAGAAAATAGTTTTGAGTTTATGAATGATGGATAAAGGTCTCTCTCTCTCTCTCTCTCTCTCTCTCTCTCTCTCTCTCTCTCTCTCTCTCTCTCTCTCTCTCTCTCTCTCTCTCAAAAATAAACGAAGAATTACACAGGACTAAATAAAGAGAGAGAGAGAGAGAGAGAGAGAATGAAAGAGAGAGAGAGAGAGAGAGAGAGAGAATGAAAGAGAGAGAGAGAGAGAGAGATAATTATGTATTTAATTTAGTGATCAAACAGGTGAGGTCTTCCACAAACCACACAGGTGAAGCTTAATTAAGACTGACTCACCTTTGATGCCCCTCTAAAACTGAGACTAAGGGAGGGAGGGGGGGGAAGGGGGGTGTGTTAAGAGGAGGGGGAAGGGGGGTGTTAAGAGGAGGGGGAAGGGGATGATAGCTGAGTGAGTTAAGGGGAAATGGAGGTGGCGGGGGGGGTGGAGAGGTGACTGGGGGAGGGGGTAGGTGATTGGGGGAGGGGGAGGTGACTGGGGGAGGGGGAGGTGACTGGGGGAGGGGGCTGGGGGAGGGGGGAGGTGTGTGTGTGTGTGTTGTGTGTGTGTGTGTACGCTTGTGTAAATATGGACGTATGTGTGTATAGAGAGAGAGAGAGAGTTTACATAAATATTGAGGTACTCCAAATTGTCCCTCTCTCTCTCTCTCTCTCTCTCTCTCTCTCTCTCTCTCTCTCTCTCTCTCTCTCTCCTTTATCCCTTAACATCAATTACATCTCTCCCTCCTTATTCTGTTTCTCAATTTTTCTTTCTCTTTTGCTTTATTCCTTTCCTTCTCTCCCTCTTTCTCTTTCTGTTCCTCCCCATCCATCCTTCCTCCCTTCCACCTTTCTTCTTGCCTCGGAGGGGAAAGAGAGAGGGCAGAGGGAAGGGGAGGTGAGGGGAGAGAGTGAGAGTGTGAGAGAGAGAGAGAGAGAGAGAGAGTGAGAGAGAGAGAGAGAGAGAGAGAGAGAGAGAGAGAGAGAGAGAGAGCGATAACTCCCATATAACCGAAGGGGTTGGTTGACCACTCTGGCATAAGGTAGAAGCAGCGCTCTTACTGACCCTAGCTGACTCAGTCCACTGCAAGCATTTATATTCCCGTGCTGGGAGGTATTGGCTCGACTGACTTGACTGACTGACTGACTTGACTGACTGACTTGACTGACTGACTGACTTGACTTGACTGACTGACTAACTGATCACTGTAAGAACTCGACTGAACTCTTAACTGGGATATCCCTCTCAACTGAAGACCAGAGAACGTAGTTAACTGATTCACCTAAACGACTTCACTTACACTGGGAAATTATCACATAACAAAAGAGTCCCTAAACACACACACACACACACACACACACACACACACACACACACACACACACACACACACGCACGCGCGAGTGAGAGAGCGCCACATATATGAATATATCTTCACTACTCATAAATAAATCACTAGCCAGCTTAAACAGAGGCAGGTGGACTGGAGTATTGGAACATGCAGCCTGTGAGGGAATACCTGAGTGTAACATACATGTTTTAAGAGAGTTTGTGTGTCGCAGCCGAGTGTGAGTCATAAACAAGCACAACCGCTGGTCCGCCCCGTCCCGTCCCGTCCCGTCCTGACCCGACCGCACCGACTGACCGTCCCGACCCGACCGCACCGACTGACCGCTTTCTCCTACACACGTTCAAGTTTCTTCACTCTTCGCATGTATGTTAATATTCGTTGTAAATTATGGTATAAAATATTTCTCCTTCACTATTTACAAAGAGATTAACTTTGAGTATACTGACAAAATTAACTTACAGAATCTTTACCCATGAATAAATTATTTAGAACTTCGTAAAACTGAGTAATTATCGTAATTTATGATTCGGCTAACACTAAATCATTAAGTAGAGAATTATTCAGTGTAGCATAGGCCTAGTCTGGTCATCATTTATCCTAGATCACTGTAGCATAGGCCTAGTCTGGTTATCATTTTTCCTAGATCACTGTAGCATAGGCCTAGTCTGATCATCATTTATCCTAGATCACTGTAGCATAGGCCTAGTCTGTCACCCTGCTCAGTGTAGCGTGTAATGGCCGCCTATTGTTGTAGTCTAAACCATAACAAGAAATAAATTACTTTCATCAATTAACATTATTTTTTTTTTCAATTTTGTAAGATTTAATGTTGTTTTTTTTTTGGGGGGGGGAGTCTCTCTCTCTCTCTCTCTCTCTCTCTCTCTCTCTCTCTCTCTCTCTCTCTCTCTCTCTCTCACTATTACTGTCTAGCATTCTGTCTCTTTCTCTCCCACTCTATCTTTCTGTCTCTATCTCCCTGTCTCTCTCACTGTCTCTCACCCCTCGTCAATAAGTTATCTGTTTTGTCTCTTGGTCTCGTAGTAAAAGCGAGACTTGCCGCCATCGTCTCTCGCTTCACTATACATTTGGACCAGACAGAGAGAGAGAGAGAGAGAGAGAGAGAGAGAGAGAGAGAGAGAGGGGGGGGGAAGGAAACTAGAGAGAAATTCCTTCCTCTCTCCTCTCTCTTCCTTCTCTTCTCTCCTCCCCCTCCCTTTCTCCTCTTATCCTTCTCTCTCTCTTCCCCATTCTCTTCCTCCCTCCCGATATATTATTCATACACAACAAACATCTCTTTCTCTCTCTCCTTTTTCCTTCTTCCCTCCATCCTCTTTACCCTTCTTCCTTCCTTCCTTCCTCCCTCCCTTCCTTCCTTCCTTCCTCTCTACCATCCCTCCTCCCCCCCTTCCTTCTTCCCATTCTCCCCTCCTTCCCCCCTCCCTCCCTTCCTTCCTACCATCCTTCCTTCCTTCCTCCCTCCCTTCCTTCCTTCCTTCCTCTCTACCATCCCTCCTCCCCCCCCCTTCCTTCCATCCTTCCTACCATCCTTCCTTCCTTCCTTCCTTCCTTCCTTCCTTCCTTCCTTCACCGAGCCCCGTTTATCCCTGTTAAAACAAGTTGTCATCATTACTACACAATCCATTAAGAAGTCTCCCCAGATTCCTTTAATATGTCTTTGTGTCTCTCTTATATTTGCTAGAGATAATCCCTCAGTCAGTCTCTCTCTGTCTCTCTCAATAGGGGTGAGGAGGGGGGGTGAGGGTGGAAGAGATAGGGGGAGGGGAAGGGAGGGTGGGAGTGAGAGGGGGGGTTGAGAGAGATTTTAAAGGGATGGGTAACTGAGAGATAATATTAAGCTGTTCAAGAGACTCACTCAAGCGAGACGAAAATATGAAAAGGCAATACAACAACAACAACAACAACAACAACAACAAAAACAACAACAATAACAGCAGCAGTAATAATAATAATAATAATAATAATAATAATAATAATAAAAGGCGTTTTTTTCTTATATATTTATTTCAAGAGATAATTTAGGGTCTCTCAGCTCACGAGGAGATAATTTGCTACCCTGGAGAGATAATAATCTAATGTCTCTAACCTAAAGAAACTTAAAATATAGCCCCGGTGTCTCTCATTTGAAGAGATAATCTGGTATGTTAGCCCTAAAGAGACTTAAAGAAAGTCTCTCTCTCTCTCTCTCTCTCTCTCTCTCTCTCTCTCTCTCTCTCTCTCTCTCTCTCTCTCTCTCTCTCTCTCTCTCTCTCTCTCTCTCTCTCCTGGTATGGGAATAAACCTTTGAAATAGAGCCTTTACAAAACTCTATATATTATCACTTAATATTTTTTTTAATATACATAAATTCCCCAAATATTTAATTCCGGTATTTAAGGTTAATTGTCAACGATAAATTTCCTCACATTTCCAAGACTTACAAAAAGACTTTAAAGTTAATGAAAAACTTTTATAAGTTATCATTAATATAATTCATCAAGTAATTAGTGGAGGTCATTAGCTTAAAGTGAGGGGAAAGGGTGAGGTGTTAGGTTAGGGGGAAGGGTGAGGTGTTAGGTTAGGGGGAAGGGTGAAGTGTTAGGTTAGGGGGAAGGGTGAAGTGTTAGGTTAGGGGGAAGGGTGAAGTGTTAGGTGAGGGGGAAGGGTGAAGTGTTAGGTTAGGGGGAAGGGTGAGGTGTTAGGTTAGGGGGAAGGGTGAAGTGTTAGGTTAGGGGGAAGGGTGAGGTGAAAATGAAGAGGGGGGGGGGGGGAGGTAACACGGCCCAGTTTGTTTTGATGGTTTTAAAATTACTTTGCAGAAATTACTCTCTCTCTCTCTCTCTCTCTCTCTCTCTCTCTCTCTCTCTCTCTCTCTCTCTCTCTCTCTCTCTCTCTCTCTCTCTCTCTCACACACACACACACACACATAGTTAGCTCCAAGTTGATGCTCTGAGATTCAGGTAATTGTGTGGGCTACCTGGCCTTAATGAATAGTTAAGGCAGGTATCTCCTCTTACCTGACCATACCTCCACCTGTGCCACTCTGATTTTTGTATTTACCTGTATGTGATGTGATTAACTCTGATTTACCTGTATGTGATGTGATTAACTCTGATTTACCTATACGGGATGTGATTAACTCTGATTTACCTGTATGTGATGTGATTAACTCTGATTTACCTGTATGTGGTGTGATTAACTCTGATTTACCTGTATGTGATGTGATTAACTCTGATTTACCTGTATGTGATGTGATTAACTCTGATTTACCTGTATGTGATGTGATTAACTCTGATTTACCTGTATGTGGTGTGATTAACTCTGATTTACCTGTATGTGATGTGATTAACTCTGATTTACCTGTATGTGGTGTGATTAACTCTGATTTACCTGTATGTGATGTGATTAACTCTGATTTACCTGTATGTGGTGTGATTAACTCTGATTTACCTGTATGTGGTGTGATTAACTCTGATTTACCTGTATGTGGTGTGATTAACTCTGATTTACCTGTATGTGGTGTGATTAACTCTGATTTACCTGTATGTGATGTGATTAACTCTGATTTACCTGTATGTGATGTGATTAACTCTGATTTACCTGTATGTGATGTGATTAACTCTGATTTACCTGTATGTGATGTGATTAACTCTGATTTACCTGTATGTGATGTGATTAACTCTGATTTACCTGTATGTGGTGTGATTAACTCTGATTTACCTGTGACGGGTATGATTTAAACTGGTTTATTTTTGTTTAATCTGATCTACTTATGAACTAAATTTAATCGACCCCAATCCCACTAAGCCAACACCTAATCCCGCTTAATGATTGGGTTATAACTCGTGAAACACTGGAGCTTGATAGGATTAGGAATAAGGAGAGAGAGAGAGAGAGAGAGAGAGAGAGAGAGAGAGAGAGAGAGAGAGGAAATAATGGGTTTTATCTAACGGGGAAATACACACACACACACACACACACACACACACACACACACACACACACACACACACACACACACACACTACTACTTTGCTGTCACTCGGAATCGAGTATGACCATCATCCAGCTATGATACAATGATATGAGTTATTAAGGATGTCACCTACTGTAGGTTGGTGAGTTCTGAGGTGACTAAAGAGGCCGATACGAGACCCGCAGAGTTGTTCAAAGATGTTGCACATGTGGGGGGCTACATCTAGTGCGGGAGGGGCGGTGGCGGCGTCTTCCCGACGTTGGCGCTTGTCGGTTTGCAGTCGGGCTAACTCGAAAGTATTGACACCTTCTCGTGTGGTGCTCCTCCAAGCGTTACGATGTGGAGTAATCGTCTCCCAGGTGAGGGGGTCGATTCGGCACTTTTTCAAGTTTGTCTTAAGACTATCCTTATACCTTTTCAGTTGCCCGCCAGCATTACGTTTACTATTCGTTAGGTGACTGTAAAGTAGCTGCTTTGGCAGTCTACTGTCGTCCATGCGGGTAACATGGCCAGTTCAGCATCACTGTTCATGGATAATGGTAGCCTCGATGCTCCTACAGTTGGTGTCAGCAAGAATACTGGCATTTGTTCTCTTGTCTTCCCAGCGAACTCGGAGGATGGAACGTAGACGACGTTGGTGAAAGTTTTCAAGTGCCTTGAGGTGCCTTCTGTATGTGACCCATGTCTCGCTGCCATATAACAGGGTGGGGAGGACCACTTCTCGATATACGTGTTACTTAGTAGATCATTTCAGCTCCCTACAGCTGAAGACAAGGTTTCGGAGTCTGCCAAAGGCTTCTCATGCTCATCTGATCCGATGTTGAATCTCATCATCGATGTCTGCGGTGGTGGACAGGTGGGAGCCGAGATACCGAAAGTGGGTAACATTAGAGAGGGTAGTACCGTTAAGCTGGATGGATGGTGGAGGTGTGTCTGAACCTGGGGCAGGCTGAAACAGAATCTGATTCTTACGTAAATTCACCTCACGGCGAAGTGTGCATGCGCATGTGCGTAGGTGTTCAGGATCTCCTGTAGGTCGCGTTCATTGTGAACAACAAGAGTGAGGTCGTCTGCATATTGAAGTTCAGTAATGGAAGTTGCCGATACCTTTGTTCTTGCCTGAAGTCGTCTTATGTTGAAAAGACTCTTCATCTGATACTCGATGTCCACCCCGCAGGCTAAATTGGCACTGACACGAGTAAGGAAGGCAGCCAAGAAGATGGAAAAGAGAGTTGGTGCCTGTACACACCCTTGTTTAACCCCTGTTTGGATGGGAAAGAACTCTGACTGGGTGCCATTGTGCAGGACACTGCCATTCATGCCATCGTGAAGTTGCCTCACAATGGCGATGAATTTTGGTGGGCAGCCAAAACGGCTGAGGGTCCACCAGAGGGTTCCCTGTTGACCGAGTTGAAGGCCTTGGTTAGGTCGATGAAAGCCATGTACAGATCACGACGTTGTTCTCTGCACCTTTTCTGTATCTGGCGGGCAGCAAAGATCATGTCAGTGGTGCCACGTGATGGTCTAAAGCCACATTGAGGTTCTGGGAGAAAGTTTTCCGCCTCAGGAAGAAGTCTTTTAAAAGGAATCGGGTGACAATCTTGCCAGCTACGGACTGTAGCAAGATCCCGAGGTAGTTGCCACAGTCTGACTCGGTTTCCCTTATTCTTATAATTATTGACGATGGAGGCATCTTTAAGAGCTTGGGGGATTTCCTCCTTTTCCCATATATTCTGCAGGATACAGTGGAGACGGCTGGTAAGCAGTGGTCCTCCTGCTTTATGCACATCGGCTGCGATTCCATCAGGCCTTGAGGCTTTTTTATTTTTCATCTGTTTGATGGCAATAGCTACTTCATCCAGGGATGGAGGATAGCTGAGGTGGATCATCTCTGGATGCGGAGGGACATCCACATCAGTATTTTGATTGAGCAATGAATGGTAGTGCTCTTTCCAGCGCTGAATGAGGCCTTCGTCGTCTTTAATTATGGAGTTACTGTCTGATGAGCGGAGGGGGGCTGCGCCACGAGTGACTGGCCCTTAAAATATTTTTGGTGGAATTGAAGAGTTCGCGCATCTTGTGCTGATTTGCACGTTTTTGTATTTCACATGTTCTATTTTTAAGCCAGTCATTCTAAAGAATGACTGGCTGCAACCACACATCTTGGCTCTCCCTTTTCCTGATCCTGTGGTGCAAGTGTTGCAACGACTGGGGAGAGGGAGAGTTGCAATGGACTGCCGATAGCCCAGTTTGTTGGGTTTCACCTTAGTAGCCTGTCCAACAGGCATTGCCTTCGTCCACCGGTGTAGTCGTTGGGTTTCCATGGTGGTCACCTCTTCCACCTATACCACCGTTGGGGTCTTGTTGGAGCTCTGTAAGCATGTCTGCCTGATGTGGGGCTCCACCGCAGATTTTTCGTTTAGGGTTTACTCCCGTAGCCTTATACCTACCAAGGTTAATGTGCAAGGTTGTGGGGCAATGGCTGGTAGGCGCCAGGACGTGTCCACATGCCAGTGGGCTTATGCGCCTTCACTGTGGGGCCCACTGCTACGCCGAGATCCCCTGCTGGTCTAGCCTGGGCCCACGAGGCACCAAGTTACCGTGTGTTGCCACGAGGAGTTACAGCAGGAGTGTTGATGGTGAGGAGGCTGTGTACTGGCAGGGGAAGACTTATGCAAGTTGCTTCCCTGTTCGCCACGAGGGCTAGCCAGCGGCGGTAGCTGAAAGCGAGAGGGAGCAAGCAGTGCCTGCACCTTAACACTGACATAATGCTGCCACACTAGACGCATTGCACCACACACACACACACACACACACACACACACACACATATTTTGAGTAGCGGGGTAAAGTTATCTGTACCTGAGTTTGTTAATTACTTTATACCTTGATGTGACTTAGGAATGAGTTCACCTGATTAGATAACTTCTCAGGTAAGATTCCGTTTAGGTGATTAATTTACTAATATGTTTAACCCTTTGAGGACGATGATTTAACCCTTTGATGACGATGATTTAACCCTTTGACGACGATGATTTAACCCTTTGAGGACGATGGTGATTTTTAGTTAGCTAATATTTGTAACTGAACTTGAGAGAGAGAGAGAGAGAGAGAGAGAGAGAGAGAGAGAGAGAGAGAGAGAGAGAGAGAGAGACAGAGAGACGGAATGAAATAGAGAGAAAGAGAGAGAGAGAAAAAAGAAAGCGATAAAAAGCCAATGTGTAAGGTGAGCGAGTGATGATTGGAGCAGGTGTATTAATGAGTGGGTCTCTCCCTTACCTGTCGACACCACTCGCTTGATTAAAGGTGTGTAGGTCGTGTTCTCAAAGGCTCTTAAGTCAGGTGTTCCCTCGTAACTTAAGATCGTAACTTAGGAACGTAACTTAAGAACGCAACATCGTAACTTGGGAACGTAACTTAAGAACGTAACATCGTAACTTGGGAACGTAACTTAAGAACGTAACATCGTAACTTGGGAACGTAACTTAACAACGCAACATCGTAACTTGGGAACGTAACTTAAGAACGCAACATCGTAACTTGGGAACGTAACTTAAGAACGTAACATCGTAACTTGGGAACGTAACTTAACAACGTAACATCGTAACTTGGGAACGTAACAATGGATCGTAACTTAAAAACGTAACTTCCATAATCCATCCTTGTATCACAGCTTAAACTTAAAGGAACCAGCTTAATGTAACTTTTATAATCCAGCCTTGTGTCAAAGCTTAAATCATGCCAGCTTAACCTAACTTCCATAACCTGATCCTTCTATCAAAGCTTAAAACAGACCAGCTTAATTAAACTTCCATAGCCTCATCCTTGTGTCAAAGCTTAAAAATGGCCACAGCTTACTGACTCATCTTCGGGGCCAAGTAGAGCGAATTAAGGAATAGGAACTCTTGACTCTGATTTATTTCAATTTCTCAAAAGCTTATTCCGACTAAAAGCTTTAAGCTGTTGAAAAAAAATATGTTTTTAAGTGAGAGTTCGCACGCTTGATGTAAAAGGTCTACTTGGGTAATGATTTTGAGAGAAAGAGAGTGAGAGAGAGAGAGAGAGAGAGAGAGAGAGAGAGAGAGAGAGAGAGAGAGATATACAAAGAGAGAGAGAGAGAGAGAGAGAGAGAGAGAGAGAGAGATCACAGAATTCTCCCAAACTAATATTTACGAGACACTTCTTTCTTAACTTGGATGCATGTGTGTAAGTCGCATTAATGTCTCTCTCTCTCTCTCTCTCTCTCTCTCTCTCTCTCTCTCTCTCTCTCTCTCTCTCTCTCATCATCATCATTTTTATTCACTACAAATCATCATTACTCAACATGACCTGACACACACTGGGCAGAACTGGATACAGAGTCAACACACAGGTGACATCCCAGCTAATTAACCCCACCTGTGAGGCAGTCTTTGACCCTCGCTTACCTGAGTAATGGCGTTAATGGTGCGTTCAATGGTCTCATTGGGGTCTTTGTTCTAATGGGCTTAAAATATTAATAGTTGGGTTAGGTTAGTTTAGGTTAGATAGATAGACAGACAGACAGACAGACAGACATATGGCCGACAAATACGCAGGTAATAACATCAAAGACTAGCAAACAACAACAAAAAACAACTCTACAAAGACAAACAAAAAAAAACAAAAAAACAATCGCTATCAGTTGCTCTCAGTCCTGTTAAAAAAAAAAAAATTATGGCGTCAGTCCCCCGAAAAAAACAAACAAAAGTGTATTTTAATTCCTGGCGTGAGAGATCAAAGCACGTCAAAGGACTGGTAACTCATGTGCGATATTCACTAAACTATTGGCGAATCTTCCTGCTGGCGCTGTCTGGGACACTAATCATCACGCGCCTCTTGCCATATGCTGCTCATGGCTTTCTTGATTTGATTTGTGATTGGCTAATTTCGCCCGGTCATAAATGCCAAACGCGTGTCATAGAATTAATGTAGTGATTCGAGTCCCTTTAGTTGCTGGCTCGTTTGTTTGATTCTGTATCTGGTGATTGGTGGAGGTAACGATGTTGTGCAGGGGAGTGACAGCTGTTCGGATCAAGAGTTTGTTTATTTTATGCAATGTGCAATGTTGATTTGGTGATGAGGCGCTGTTGCCATATGAGTGTCAGGGTGATATTGTTTTTACTCCTCTCAGTGATAAACAACAACACTGTTTAATGATTACTCCGTCACATGTGGTGGTGGCAGAGTCCCGCTGTAATATAAAGAGCATTACAGATATGCAAATGAGATACAGTTATGTACAGTATTATATCAGGTTTATACAGTGAATTGAATACTGAAATAATTATGTATTTGTATTTTACAGATGATGGAGTATATTAATGCAGTGTGTGTGTGTGTGTGTGTGTGTGTGTGTGTGTGTGTGTGTGTGTGTGTAGCTGTATACACACATACTGTACAAATTATACATGTGCACGTACACATATAATACGATAAAGCACGCTTGTAAAAAACAGATTCCAGCGTTCGCGACTGTGTGTGTGTGTGTGTGTGTGTGTGTTTATGTGTGTGTGTATGTATATAACTCTTATAAACGTACACACTACATGAACACATACCTACACATTTGTCCACATACATATATACTAGTATTATGTTATACAGATATGTCATCAAAATACACACACACACACACACACACACACACACACACACACACACACACACAGTCATTAGGGCAGAAACCTTGTGTAAATTGCTCAACAGTATCCTATTTCTCTGACTGACTGTTGCCTCGTGACTGTCCGCTTATCAGGCCAGTGACTGTCTCTTGTGCCTCCACTTACTCGACAGTTACTTTTTATCATGAAATATTTCGGTAATTATGTGTTTGATAATGTCTGTCTGTCTGTCTGTCTGTCTGTCTGTCTGTCACGTGAGTCGTATTTGATATCGGCTTTCGCTATCGGGAATAAAGTTGAGGAAACGATGGTGAAAGAAAGAAAGAAAAGAGAGAGAAGGCGGAAGCAAAGAGAGAAAGAGAGAGAGACGGGAGAGAGAAGAGAGATTGAAAGAGAATGGGAGAAACGGATGGACAATAAGATGGGGAAAGAGAGAAAGGTGGATAGAGAGAGAGAGAGAAAAAGAGAGAGAAAGAGAGAAAGGTGGGTAGAGAGAGAGATTAAATAATGATAACATTGGGGATAACACCACCAGCCATAACAAGATAACCCACATTAAGATAACATAAGAGGGATAATAGTCTGACCAGGGATAACACTTAAGATAACAGGTGAAATATAACAACTATGATAACAGTGCAGAGAATAATTAAGATAACAGACTCAAGATAACAAATAAGATAACAGACTCAAGATAACAAATAAGATAACAGACTCAAGATAACAAATAAGATAACAGACTCAATATAACAAATAAGATAACAGACTCAAGATAACAAATAAGATAACAGACTCAAGATAGCAAATAAGATAACAGACTCAAGATAACAGACTCAAGATAACAAATAAGATAACAGACTCAAGATAACAAATAAGATAACAGACTCAAGATAACAAATAAGATAACAGACTCAAGATAACAAATAAGATAACAGACTCAAGATAACAAATAAGATAACAAATAAGATAACAGACTCAAGATAACAAATAAGATAACAGACTCAAGATAACAAATAAGATAACAGACTCAAGATAACAATGGGGATAAGAGAACAAGGACTGCAGACCAAGACAAGCCAGGCAAGATAACAAGATAACATACAATAGCTGGAGGATGGCAGGCGTGTGGCTGTTTGTCTCTCTTTCTGGAGATGCTATTGTTAGTAGTAGGTATAACTCTCTCTCTCTCTCTCTCTCTCTCTCTCTCTCTCTCTCTCTCTCTCTCTCTCTCTCTCTCTTATCTTCCTCTCTCTTATATTCTTCCTCCTCCTCCTCTTTCACTAACATTCCTCTCCCAACCTCTCTCCTCCTCCTCCTCCTCCTCCTCCTCCTCTTCCTCTTCCTCTTCCTCCTCCTGCTCCTGCTCCTGCTCCTGCTCCTCCTCCTCCAGTAGTAAGGGTCCACCCGGGAACATCATGAGCAGCGGCAGCAGGTGGACTGAGTGAGGTCCTCTCCCACCACCACCAGCTGTTGCTCTCTCTCTCTCTCTCTCTCTCTCTCTCTCTCTCTCTCTCTCTCTCTCTCTCTCTCTCTCTCTCTCTCTCTCTCTCTCTCTTCCTTCTTATCTTCCTCTCTCTTATATTCTTCCTCCTCCTCCTCTTTCACTAACATTCCTCTCCCAACCTCTCTCCTCCTCCTCCTCCTCCTCCTCCTCCTCCTCCTCTTCCTCTTCCTCTTCCTCTTCCTCTTCCTCCTCCTGCTCCTGCTCCTGCTCCTGCTCCTCCTCCTCCAGTAGTAAGGGTCCACCCGGGAACATCATGAGCAGCGGCAGCAGGTGGACTGAGTGAGGTCCTCTCCCACCACCACCAGCTGTTGCTCTCTCTCTCTCTCTCTCTCTCTCTCTCTCTCTCTCTCATGATGTATTGTGTATTTACATGTGTGTGAGGAATATGAGTGTGGGAAGTGTGTGTGTGTGTGTGTGTGTGTGTGTGTGTGTGTGCACTTATATTCTGATAGCATAGATGTATATTCAAGGATATACATATATACATACGTAAAATACATACATACATGCATACAAACACAGTATCAACATCACACACACACACACACACACACACACACACACACACACACACGCACACACGCACATACACTACTACTTTGCTGTCACTCGGAATCGAGTATGACGATCATTCAGCTATGATACAATGATATGAGTTATTAAGGATGTCACCTACTGTAGGTTGGTGAGTTCTGAGGTGACTAAAGAGGCCGATACGGGACCCGCAGATGTTGCACATGTGGGGGGCTAAATCTAGTGCGGGAGGGGCGGCGGCAGCGCCTTTCCGAAGTTGGTGCTTGTCTGCCTCGTTATGCAGTCGGGCTAACTCGAAAGTATTGATACCTTCTCATGTGGTGCTCCTCCAAGCGTTACGGTGTGGAGTAATCGTCTCCGAGGTGAGGGGGTCGATTTGGCACTTTTTCAGGTTTATCTTAAGACTATCCTTATACCTTCTCAGTTCCCCGCCAGCATTACGTTTACTATTCGTTAGGTGACTGTAAAGTAGCTGCTTTGGCAGTCTACTGTCGTCCATGCGGGTAACATGGCCAGTCCAAAGTAGTTGTTCATAGATAATGGTAGCCCCGATGCTCCTACAGTTGGTGTCAGCAAAAATACCAGCATTTGTTCTCTTGTCTTCCCAGCAAACTCGGAAGATGGAACGTAGACTATGTTGGTGAAAGTTTTGAAAGTTTTCAAGTGCCTTGATGTGCCTCCTGTATGTGACCCATGTCTCGCTGCCATATAGAAGGGTGGGGAGGACCACTGTTGGACATACATGCAGCTTTGTAGATAATTTCAGCTCCCTACAGCTGAAGACACGGTTTCGGAGTCCGTCAAAGGCTTGAGAAGCTTATCTGATCCGGTGGTGAGTCCCTTCATCGATGTCTGCTGTGGTGGACAGGTGGGAGCCGAGATACCGATAGTGGGTAACATTAGAGAGGGTACTACCGTTAAGCTGGATGGATGGTGGAGGTGTGTCTGAACCTGGGGCAGGCTGAAAGAGAATCTGAGTCTTACGTACATTCACTTCAAGGCCGAAGTGTGCATACGCATCTGCGTACGTGTTCAGGATCTCCTGTAGGTCGTGTTCAGTGTGAGCAACAAGGGTGAGGTCGTCTGCATGCTGAAGCTCATTAATGGAAGCTGCCGACACCTTTGTTCTTCCTGGAGTCATCTTATGTTGAAAAGATCCCCCATCACCCGGTACTCGATGTCCACCCCGCCGGCTAAATTTACGCTGGCACGAGTAAGGAAGGCAGCGAAGAAAGTGGAAAATAGAGTTGGTGCCAGTACACACCGTTTTTTAACCCCCTTTTGGATGGGGAAGAACTCTGACTGGGTGCCATTGTGCAGGACACTGCCATTCATGCCATCTTGGAGTTGCTTCACACTGGCGATGAATTTTGGGGGGCAGCCAAAACGGCTTAGGGTCCACCAGAGGGTTCCCTGTTGACCTAGTTGAAGACCTTGGTTAGGTCGATGAAAGCCATGTACAGATCACGACGTTGTTCTCTGCACCTTTTCTGTATCTGGCGGGCAGCAGAGATCATGTCAGTGGTGCCACGTGATGGTCTAAAGACACATTAAGATTCTGGGAATAAATTT
>CAUDMG010001476.1:325000-330000 GCA_958450375.1 Homarus gammarus
CTACAGACGCCCTAAGCCATATACAGACGCCCTAAACCATCTACAGACGCCCTAAGCCATATACAGACGCCCTAAGCCAACTACAGACGCCCTAAGCCATATACAGACGCCCTAAGCCAACTACAGACGCCCTAAGCCATCTGCAGACGCCCTAAGCCAACTACAGACGCCCTAAGCCAACTACAGACGCCCTAAGCCAACTACATTCATGGTGAACCATCTAGAGAGGGAAGGAGTTCGTTCACAGTGGATGAATGGAGGCGAGGAGACCCATCTGTTAGTGAGGGAGAGTGGTGGAGGGCGTGGTGGAGGGAGGGGGGAGTGGTGGAGGGAGTGGGAGTGGTGGAGGGAGGGGGGCAGTGGTGGAGGGAGGGAGGGGTGGAGGGAGAGAAGGAGTGGTGGAGGGAGGGGAGGAGTGGTGGAGGGAGGGGGAGTGGTGGAGAGAGGGGGGAGTGGTGGAGAGAGGGAGGGAGTGGTGGAGGGAGGGGGGCAGTGGTGGAGGGAGGGGGGCAGTGGTGGAGGGAGGGGGGGCAGTGGTGGAGGGAGGGGGGGAGTGGTGGAGGGAGGGGGGAGTGGTGGAGAGAGGGAGGGAGTGGTGGAGGGAGGAAGGGAGTGGTGGAGAGAGGGAGGGAGTGGTGGAGGGAGGGGGGAGTGGTGGAGAGAGGGAGGGAGTGGTGGAGGGAGGGGGGAGTGGTGGAGAGAGGGAGGGAGGGGGGAAGTGGTGGAGGGAGGGAGGGAGGGAGGGAGGGAGTGGGGATGTGAGGGAGGAGGAGGTTCTTAAAAATGTCCTTCCTAGTGAACATCTCTCTCTCTCTCTCTCTCTCTCTCTCTCTCTCTCTCTCTCTCTCTCTCTCTCTCTCTCTCTCTCTCTGTATATTCTAGTATAGTTCTGTATACACTCTTCTTCTTCTTCTTCTTCATTTATGCTTATTCCATCATCATCAATATATCTCTCCCCTTCTTTCCTTTGTTTCTCTATTGACCAGAAACATCATTAATAACTTTACTTCTTCCTCCTCCTCCTCCTCCTCTTCCTCTTCCTCCTCCCCCTCCTCCTCCCCCTCTTCATCCATTTCTCCATTTATCTTCCGTTTCTCTATAATCCATTCGTTAGTATCTCATTTGCATATTACACAATTATCGACACGGTCTCCTCTTCTTCTCCCTTCTCTTCTTCCTTCTCTTCTCCCTTCTCTTCTCCCTTCTTCATATGTGTCTGTTATTGGTCAAATTCTTAGTGATAAAGGGGTTCTTCTTCTTCTTCTTCTTCTTCTTCTTCTTCTTCTTCTTCTTCTTCTTCTTCTTCCTCTTTCACTACCTCCTCCTCCTTCTTTTTCCATGGTGTCTCTCGCCTTCTTTCCCCTCCCCTACCCACCCTCCCTTCCCTTCACCATCCCCCCTCACCATCCCCTACCAACCCTCCCCTCACCACCCCCCCCTCACCACCCCCCTCACCACCCCCTTCACCACCCCCTCACCCCCTCACCACCCCCTCACCACCCCCCTCACCACCACCCTCCCCTCCCCTCACCACCCCCCTCACCACCCCCTCACCACCCCCCTCACCACCACCCTCCCCCCCCTCACCACCACCCGCACCACCCTCACCACCCCCCTCACCACCCCCTCACCCCCCCCACACACACACACATTATTTATTGCTATTCATTTCCCTTTTCTTTGCTTCAGGTTCTTAAAGCATTCTCAATGATAGGATATCTGTCTTCCTCCTCCTCCTCCTCCTCCTCCTCTTCCTCCTCCTCCTCCTCCTCCTCTTCCTCTTCCTCCTCCTCCTTCTCCTCTTCCTCCTCCTCCTCCTCTTCTTCTTCTTCTTCTTTTGGTTATATTTCTCTCTCTCTCTCTCTCTCTCTCTCTCTCTCTCTCTCTCTCTCTCTCTCTCAGGATACACCATATATAATCCTCACACATAAACTTGTTGAGAAATACATTTTAGGAAATTATTCAGTCTTTTTCCTCGACCTGATTTAATATTTTACCTGTAGGCGGTCCAGAGAGAGAGAGAGAGAGAGAGAGAGAGAGAGAGAAAATGTGGGAGAGAAAGTGAGAGAGAAAGTGAGAGAGAGAGAGAGAGAGTGGGTGGAACTTTCTAATATCAAAGACGAAAGTGAAAGTTGTATGAGTCAGAAGATGAAATTAATAGTCAGGGATTTACTGAGGCTCTTGACGGTCCCTTGTCTGGTGGGGGGGTGGGGGGTGAGGGGGGTGGGGGGAGGGGGAGGTGGTAGGGGGGGGAGAGAGAGAGTGGTGGAAAAAGTTGGGTAGTAGGAGGTAGTAGGGGGGGGGGGGTTGGGATGGATGAGAGAGAGGGGAAGGTTGGAGGGAAGAGGGAGGGGGAGGTAGGGGAAGGAGGGTGAAATTGGTGGAGAGGAGGAGGAGGAGGAGGAGGAGGATGGGTGAATAATGGACTTGATAGTTGAGGGGAGGGGAGGGGAGGGAGGGGAATAAGAGAAGGAAGGGGGGAGGGGGGGGAAGAAGAGAAGGAAGGGAAGGGGGGAGGGGGGAAGAAGAGAAGGAAGGGGGGAGGGGAGGGAGGGGAAGAAGAGAAGGAAGGGGGGAGGGGGGGGAAGTCGTCTCTCACATAATGGTACAAGACTTGACTCACTTTATTATTACAAGATAAGTTAAGACGTGTGTGTGTGTGTGTGTGTGTGTGTGTATGTAGTAGTACTGTAGTAGTAGTAGTAGTAGTAACAAATACCAAACCAAACCTAACCTAACCTAACCTAACCTAACCTAACCTAACCTAACCAAACCTAACCTAACCTAACCTCTCGTCAACAGATGTGGGTGATTAAGGCGGGCTACACGGTGTTGGTGGTGACCTTTCTGGCTATGACCTGGGCTTACCTGGCCGGAGCTGCCCAGATAGTCCAGAACACACACATTACCAAGTGAGTCTCCTGCTGTATTATTCGTATGGTTGTATATCTTGTACTGCTGTATCTTGTATGGTTGTATTACTGTTGAGAGCTGATTGGTCCATACATGCCACCCCTTGACACTTATACTGAAAGCTGATTGGTCCACAAGTACGATCAGTTAACAGCATCTTGTAAATCAGATCACTGAGCGCTGATTGGCTCTCAGAATCTCATATACTCAGTAACAGTGCTAATTGAGCGTTGATTGGCTCGTATGTGTAGCCAATCAGAACACTTGTTGAAATCCAAGACCGTTAATCGACGACAACACGGGTGTTGATTGGCCCACAGATGTGACCAATTAGAGTGCTGGGATCGTCTCCAGACCGATTATGGCCGCTGATTGGCTCTTAAGGTACAAGTTCAACTGAGTACTGAACGAGCTCCTTGCTCTCTCTCTCTCTCTCTCTCTCTCTCTCTCTCTCTCTCTCTCTCTCTCTCTCTCTCTCTCAGTGATCAGGAAGAGGGCGTGATCAAGGAGGTTGTCTCATCATGCTATCAAATCATGATCACATCTCCCCCCCTAACCACCCCCCCTCCCCCCACCCCCCTCACCCCCCCTTCCCCCCTCCGGCTATCTACTTGATATCACTGCTGAGGTACCTGGTGTCGGGGGGGGGGGGGGGGAGGGGGGAGGGGATGAGGCGGAGTGAGAGTGTGAGTGGGAGGGAGAGGGGAGTGGATAGAGAGAGGAGAGAGGGAGGGAAAGATAAATGAGATTGATAGATAAAGAAATACAAAGAGGGGGGGAGGGAGATCAAAGAGAGAGAGAGAGAGAGAGAGAGAGAGAGAGAGAGAGAGGGAAGGAAGAGGGAAAGAAGAACGAGGAGAGAGTGAGAAAAAAGGAAGGTAAATAAGAGAGAAATAAGGAAGAGAAGAAAGGGAAGAGGAAGTAGAGGAGAGAAGAGAAGGAATAGAGACAGAGGAAAGGAAGGGAGAAAGGGAAGAGAGGAAGAGAGAAGGATGGATAAAAGAGAGAGGGATTATTTTACACTATGGAAAAACTCTAATACAACAATAATAAATAAACGAAAAATGAAAATGGAGAGAAAATGAATAACGCGACAGAGTAAAAAAAAAATAAAAATATATATATATGATTTGATTTTGTATATATGTTACACCGGGTCCCTGCTGGCTCTCTCTCTCTCTCTCTCTCTCTCTCTCTCTCTCTCTCTCTCTCTCTCTCTCTCTCTCTCTCCCCTTCCTTTCCCTCACTCCATTCTCTTTCTTCTCTCTTCTTCTCTCCCTTCCTCTCTCCTCCTCTCCCTTTCTCTCCCTTCCATTAGCCAATACACGTCCCTCTTCCTCACATTTAGAGTTAAGAGCAATACAGAACACGTCACAGTGCCAAGAGTGCCACCTAACATCCTCTCGCAGACCACAATGGCACCTGGTATAATTTGGCACCCTTGTTACGGCTGACCAACATGGTTATGGTGTGACCTGTGATCTGTAATAACTAGCTATGGTGTGACCTGTGACCTGTGATAACTAGCTATGGTGTGACCTGTGACCTGTAATATCTAGCTATGGTGTGACCTGTGACCTGTAATATCTAGCTATGGTGTGACCTGTGACCTGTAATATCTAGCTATGGTGTGACCTGTGACCTGTAATATCTGGCTATGGTGTGACCTGTGACCTGTAATATCTAGCTATGGTGTGACTTGTAATGTCTAGTTATGGAGTGACCTGTGATGGCTGGTTGTAGTATGACCTGTAATGTCTAGTTATGGTGTGACCTGTGACCTGCAATATCTATCTATGGTGGGACCTGTATTGTCTACTTATGGTATGACCTGTAACCTGTAAAAAACTAGTTATTGTATGATCTGTAATGTATAGTTGCGTTATGACCTGTAATGGGTGGTTATGATGTGACCTGTTATACCCCCGTAATGACCTGACCTCATGACCTTACCTGTCTCTTCCTGCAGGTACCCAATCAACGAGCACCTGACACACTACCGGCCGCACCTCAGTGACCCCAGACGACCTCACAAGTACGACCTACCGGATGACTACCCACCATGTAATTTCAACGCCCAGGTCAGT
>CAUDMG010001476.1:335000-470000 GCA_958450375.1 Homarus gammarus
TAGCCAGATGTACGATGAGTCTTGGATGTTGTCAGGTGGCTAATGCATGATAATTATAATCCAATTAATCAATAATTATTATTTTTACGTTTATTTATTTATTATTATTCACCCTCTTCCTCCCCCCCCCCCTCTCTCTCTCTCTCTCTCTCCTCTATTCCTCATTCATCTCCTCTTCCCTCACTGTCTCCTCCTCTTCCTCTCTCCCATCTCTCTCCCCTCCTTCCCTCCCTCCCTCCCCCCTTCCTTCCCTCCCCCCTTCCTTCCCTCCCTCCCCCCTCCTTCCCTCTCTTCCCTCTCCTTCCTTCCCTCTCTCCCCTCCTTCCCTCCCCCCTTCCTTCCCTCCTTCCCTCCCTCCCCCTCCCCCCTCTCTCCCCTCCTTCCCTCCCTCCCCCCTTCCGTCCCTCCCTCCCTCCCTCCCGCCCTCCCTCCCACCTTCCTTCCCTCCCTCCCTCCCCCCTTCCTTCCCTCCCCCCCTTCCTTCCCTCCCCCCTTCCTTCCCTCCCTCCCCCCTCCTTCCTCTCTCCCCCTCCTTCCTTCCCTCTCTCCCCCTCCTTCCCTCCCCTTACTTCCCTCCTTCCCTCCCTCCCCCCTCCCCCCTCTCTCCCCCTCCCGCGCTCCCTCCCCCCCTTCCTTCCCTACCTCCTTCCCTCCCTCCTTCCCTCCCTCCCCCCTTCCTTCCCTCCCTCCCCCCTTCCTTCCCTCCCTCCCCCTCCCTCCCCCCTTCCTTCCCTCCCTCCCCCTTCCTCCCCCCCACCCTTCCCTCCCTCCTCCCCCTCCTTCCCTCCTACCCCTCCTTCCCTCCCTACCCCCCTCCTTCCCTCCCTCCCTCCCTCCCTCCCTCCCTCCCTCCCTCACCCCTTCCTTCCCTCTCTCCCCCTCCTTCCTTTCCTCTCTCCCCCTCCTTCCCTCCCTCCCCCCTTCCCTCCCTCCCTCCCCCTCCTTCCCTCCCTCACCCCTTCCTTCCCTCTCTCCCCTCCTTCCTTTCCTCTCTCCCCCTCCTTCCCTCCCTCCCCCCTTCCCTCCCTCCCTCCCCCTCCTTCCCTCCCTCACCCCTTCCTTCCCTCCCTCTCTCCCCCCTATATTCCTCTCAGCTCGTAACAGCCTTCATAAAACATCTAAGATAAATCACCCACACACACACACACACACACACACACACACACACACGTAAATACAGACAGACAAACGTACAAAAAGATACATAAACATACAGACATAAACGCACACACAGATACAGACGTACATAAAGACAGACGCACAGACACAGGTACACATATACATAAAAAAACACCTACATACAGACATACACACACACACATACAAACAGACGTGTCTATATATCTGCCTCGTCTCAGTGCGGGGAATAAATCATTCGGTTCCGTTTTACACAGAGAAGTTAATGGAAGACGTGTGTGTGTGTGTGTGTGTGTGTGTGTGTGTGTGTGTGTGTGTGTGATCTGGACAGGACAGGTGAGTCGTGTTTCACCTGATAGATACCTGCAATTAACCCATAACGTTCACTATCTATCACCTGCACGACACACACACACACACACACACACACACACACGTTCACTATCTTAAACTGTACTGGTGGGGATAGATAGATAGACAGACAGACAGACAGACAGACAGACAGACAGACAGACAGACCAGGAACAAGGGTCTGTCTCCCCTCAGGACAATTGATGGTGCACTGCGGCTCAGTTTCTGGTGTGTTAAGTCTGTGTTATGGTCCACTGTTTAGGCCCCGCCCCGCCCCGCCCCGCCCCGCCCCCCACCCCACCCCACCCCACCCCAGCCCCACCCCAGCCCCACCCCACCCCACCCCACCCCACCCCACCCCATCCCACCCCACCCCAGCCTCGCCTCACCCCAGCCCCGCCCCGGTGTGTTAAGTTTGTGTTGCAGTCATCACCCAGTCAACAGTCATACGCACAGTCACAAACAGGTGATGACAGGTGTGTGAGAGGCAGACAGCTGTGGTAACTTTCCTCAGAGGTGCATTAGTGTTAGTGTGTGTGTGTGTGTGTGTGTGTGTGTGTGTGTGGATGTGGATATATGTACACATGAGAGACACTTTTATACATATATATTTAAACATACATACATACATACATACATACATACATAGCCAAAAAATATTAACCCTCAACTCCATTACGGCATAAAGTGGTCCGCTTGTCCCTGTGCAACAAATTCACAGGTACAGACAAATTTTTTACCAGACAATTATTTTTCGATACATTTTTCACGTTAGAGCTGCCATTGTATGAGTTACCCACAGCAAGGAAAACGGGGGTGAGTGTGGGTAGACTGAGGTAAAGTGGATAATGACAGAAAATGGAGTTACCCACAGCAAGGAAAACGGGGGTGACTGTGGGTAGACTGAGGTAAAGTGGATAAAGACAGAAAAGTAAAGAAAACGAGGAGTCTTACTTTTTCTTTGCCTATTTATTTTGTTTTCTTGTTGTTCTTCTTCTTATTCCTTCCTACCTCCTCTTTTTCTTCCTCCCTCTATTCTTCTCTTCCTCCTCCTCTCCTTCCACCTCACCTCGCCCCCTCCTCCAATACACATTTATCTCCCTGTTAATTATCAATAAATCTTCTTTTTAAACACCACAGACCCAAACCATGCCTTCAAACTCCTTCTCTATAATCACCATCATTATTGGGACTAATTATACACCTCCTCCCCCTCCTCCTACAAATACTATGCCTATAATTTCTCTATTGATGCTTCAAATGCCGGGAGAGGGCCTTCATTTTGGGGGTGGGGGTAGGGTAGGGTGAGAGAGAGAGAGAGAGAGAGAGAGAGAGAGAGAGAGAGCATCTTGTCCCCTCTCTCCCTCCGCCTCCCTTCCTCCCATTTCTTTCCTCCCCTCCCCTTTCTTTCCTTCCCTCCCTTCCCCTTCCCTTTGATCGTGAGCACTTAACTCATACACCTTCCCCTCACTTTTCCCCTTTCCCATATATCTCCTTTTACCCCTATCCCACCCTTTCCCCTCCCCGTTACACCCTCTCTCTCCTCCACCCTTACCCCTTCCCCCTACCCTTCACCACCCTTCCACCCCTCCTCATTCCACCTCTCTCTCCTCCCCCCCCTCACTCCCCCCTCCCCCATGTTAATACAGCAATATGTTAAGAGAGGGGGCGGGGGGGGCATATTACTTGTTCCTGTGATGTTTTATCCTACCTGTAACGCTAACTATTTTTAGGCCTTTAATTAACGTTCAGGTAAGACTCGCTTCACCTGTGTGTGTAGGGGAGACAGAAACAAGGCCATGTAGTTTCACCTGTAATCAACAAACTTAATAACAATACCTTATGTCATAATATTAGTGAAGTATTCGTTATATTTACAACAGAGTGAGATAGTCGGAAGATAAACTCTTACTTAAAGTGTATAACGCTGGGTGGATCAACGCCATCTAGCGGCTGGTGTTGACACTGCACGCTAGCGTAAACATTGGTCAAATGAGCGACTGTGGAGGAAGCAGGCGAGAGTCCGCTCACCCGCTAACACAAAGGCTCTGGGGTCCTCTGCCTGCTGCTGTCCCTCGCGAAATAGATCTACCTCTCGTGAAATAGATCTATCTTACGCGAAATAGATCTATCTTACGCGAAATAGATCTACCTCTCATGAAATAGATCTACCTCTCGTGAAATAGATCTCGTACACTAAATAGATCTATCTTTCGCGAAATAGAATTACTGTAGCTATCAGATTGTTTTATTTTTTTTTTATAACTGTATCTAACTTTCGCGGCGTCAACCTGTGACCATTTGACGAGATATGTTTAATTTTCGCGTGATAGTGACCTCTCTCTCTCTCTCTCTCTCTCTCTCTCTCTCTCTCTCTCTCTCTCTCTCTCTTTCTTGGTAACGTCAAAATAGACTTTATAATAACCCGGGTGTATGAATGTTGAGAGGGCCAAATAGACAGGTATAGGTGGGCAATTACCTGGTCTTTGATGAAGCAGATTCCTTAATTAGAGTCAACCTGTACATTTTGGCCTCGAGTCATGTGTAAAATAGAGTGTGTGTGTGTGTGTGTGTGTGTGTGTGCGTGCGTTTGTATATATGATAGTGTTGGCGTGCTTACATACATACATACATACATACCTCTGTCTTTACGTCTCTTCATTTTCAACACACACACACACACACACAGACAGACAAATAGACAGACAGACAGACATAAAGACGGACAGACAAACAGACTGTAAAACGCCCCCCCCCCCCCCCCCGCTAGAGTGGTCGTCAAGAGTGGCAGGTCGTTTAACTTTTCCCTCACAACCAATAACGACTTGCCAGGTCCTTCTTAACGACCCAACTACCCAAGGGACCATCACTACTCCACCAGCCTCTAATTTTTGTTCAGCGAAAGACCAGACTAAAATGAGACTGTGACCTGTGTGACCCCTGACCTGTGACCCCTGACCTGTGTGACCCCTGACCTGTGTGACCCCTGACCTGTGACTCATGACCTGTGTGACCCCTGACCTGTGACTCCTGACCTGTGTGACCCCTGACCTATGACTCCTGACCTGTGTGACCCCTGACCTGTGACCCCTGACCTATGACTCCTGACCTGTGTGACCCCTGACCTATGACTCCTGACCTGTGTGACCCCTGACCTGTGACTCCTGACCTATGTGACCCCTGACCTATGACTCCTGACCTGTGTGACCCCTGACCTGTGACTCCTGACTTGTGTGACCCCTGACCTGTGACTCCTGACTTGTGTGACCCCTGACCTGTGACTCCTGACCTGTGTGACCCCTGACCTGTGACTCCTGACTTGTGTGACCCCTGACCTGTGACTCCTGACTTGTGTGACCCCTGACCTATGACTCCTGACCTGTGTGACCCCTGACCTGTGACTCCTGACCTGTGTGACTCCTGACCTGTGACTCCTGACTTGTGTGACCCCTGACCTGTGACTCCTGACCTGTGTGACCCCTGACCTGTGACTCCTGACCTGTGACTCCTGACCTGTGTGACCCCTGACCTGTGACTCCTGACCTGTGTGACCAACTACAACAACCACGTCACCAACCACAACAACCACATCACCAACCACAACAACCACGTCACCAACCACAACAACCACGTCACCAACCACAACAACCACGTCACCAACCACAACAACCACATCATCAACCACAACAACCACGTCACCAACCACAACAACCACGTCAACAACCACAACCACGTCACCAACCACAACCACGTCACCAACCACAACCACGTCACCAACCACAACAACCACGTCATCAACCACAACAACCACGTCACCAACCACAACAACCACGTCACCAACCACAACCACGTCAACAACCACAACAACCACGTCACCAACCACAACAACCACATCACCAACCACAACAACCACGTCACCAACCACAATCACAACATCACCAACCACAACAACATCACCAACCACAACAACCACGTCACCAACCACAACAACCACATCACCAACCACAACCACGTCACCAACCATTACTCAACCCCGGGCAAAAATATAATCAAAATATATACACATTGAAGCACCCATAATACCCAAGGTCCGGTTCACATAAGAGAGAAAATGTTTTTAATGCTAATAAAACCGGATTATGTAAAATATATTTGCTCCCCTCTTGTGCTTGTAAGTCGAATATGTTTAACTCAGAACCTACTTGGCTTAAAATTTAAATCCTAATTAAAGTGTGTTGAAACTCTCTCTTTTTTTTTTTCTAGAGTGTGTTGGGGAAGAGTTTGTGTTTGTGTGATTGTTTTTTCTGTGTTTTTTTGTGTTTTTTTCTTCTTCATGTATTTAGATGGGATTTTTTAAGTGTGTGTGTGTGTGTGTGTGTGATGAAAAGGAAGGTAGATGAACGCACATGTAGCCACCGACGCATAGACGCATTGGTCCTTTAATGCATAGACTTACTGCTGCATCATTAACACATCGACGCACTGAAACATGAACGCCCTGACGCATGGACGCATTAACATATGGCTGCACTTACACATGAACACAATGACGCATGAACACTAACGCATGGACGAACTGACGCATGGACGAGCTGACGCGTGGACGCACTAACGCATGGACGCATTAACATATGGCTGCACTTACACATGAACACACTGACGCATGGACGAACTGACGCATGGACGCACTAACGCATGGACGCATTAACATATGGCTGCACTTACACATGAACACACTGACGCATGGACGAACTGACGCATGGACGCACTAACGCATGGACGCATTAACATATGGCTGCACTTACACATGAACACACTGACGCATGGACGAACTGACGCATGGACGCACTAACGCATGAACGCACTGACGCATGGGGTACATTATCCTGCACGCGTCAGCAACGTTACAAAAGACTTTAAGAGGAGAATGAAAGCGTTTTTCGGATGAGTGGAAGGGAGACTTAGTAAGGGAGAGTGGGAGAAGGAGAGGGAGAAAAGGGAGAGGAGGGAGAGGAAGAAAAGGGAGAGGAGGAGGAGAGGAAGAAAAGCGAGAGTAGGAGGAGAGGAAGAAAAGGGAGAGGAGGAGGAGAGGAAGAAAAGGGAGAGGAGGAGGAGAGGAAGAAAAGGGAGAGGAGGGAGAGGAAGAAAAGGGAGAGGAGGAGGAGAGGAAGAAAAGGGAGAGGAGGAGGAGAGGAAGAAAAGGGAGAGGAGGAGGAGAGGAAGAAAAGGGGAGAGGAGGAGGGAGAGTGGGAGTAAATGATGGAAAGAGAGAGAATGTGTGAAGGAAGAGTAAGTGAGGGAGTATGAGAGGGATTGAGGGAGGGAGATAGACTAAGAGAATGAGAGAGAGACAGACAGATAGACAGACAGACAGACATATTAACAGACAGACACACACACACACACAAAGAAAACTATAAAAAACGTGAATTATGGAAGAAGAAAGAAAGGGAAGGAGGGGAATAATGACAGGAAGGAAGGAAGGAAGGAAGGGTAAGAGGAGGGTGGAACAGACTGGACCGGAAGAGGGAGAATGGAAGAGAGTTTGACAAGGAAGTATGGGAGAGTGAAGAGCAAGGAGAGGAAGAGGGGAGGTGAGAGGGAGGGGAGGGAGAGAGAGAGAGAGAGAGAGAGAGAGAGAGAGAGAGAGAGAGAGAGAGAGAGAGAGAGGAAAGGCAGAAAGGCAAGAAGCTGAGGAGAGGACAAGCTTGTCTCCCTAATGAAGCAAGGAGCAAAAATGAGCACGGAAGAAGAGAAAGTGAGGAGAGAAAGTGAGGAGAGAGAGTGAGAGGAGAGAGAGTGAGGAGAGAGAGTGATAGGAGAGAAAGTGAGGAGAGAGAAAGTGAGGAGAGAAAGTGAGGAAAGTGAGAAGCGAGAGACGAGGGAAAAATGCGCCTGTAGTATAAGAGGGACAAGTGAGCGTTAAGCCACTAAGCCACTACCATAAGCCAATTTTAAGCCACCACTAACCCCTCACTAAGCCACTACTAACCTCTCACTAAGCCACCATAAGCCAATATTAAACCACCACTAAGCCACCACTAACCCCTCACTAAGCCACTACTAACCTCTCACTAAGCCACCATAAGCCAATATTAAACCACCACTAAGCCACCACTAACCCCTCACTAAGCCACTACTAACCTCTCACTAAGCCACCATAAGCCAATATTAAACCACCACTAAGCCACCACTAACCCCTCACTAAGCCACTACTAACCTCTCACTAAGCCACCATAAGCCAATATTAAACCACCACTAAGCCACCACTAACCCCTCACTAAGCCACTACTAACCTCTCACTAAGCCACCATAAGCCAATATCAAGCCACCACTAACCCGTCATTACACCAGCACTAAGCCAGCACCTCTCCTTCAGGTATGTGGAGGCTAGAGGTGCGCCACAACGAACTACTGGACGTCCCCGAGAAGGCCTTCTACGGGTTGGAGCGGTCACTGGCAGAGCTTGACCTGCAGTACAACGACCTCACCCGCCTGCCTAGAGACGCCCTCGGCAAGCTGCGCAAACTCAAGTCTCTAGACCTCACAGGTAAGACTCGAACACACCATAAGAGGATTGTGGGTAGTGGGGGGTGAGGGAGGGGGAGGGAGGTGGGTAGAGGGACAGGAAGGAGAGGGAGGAAGAAGGGAGAGTGAGTGAGAGATGTCTTTCTACCTACCTACCTACCTACCTCCCTACCTACCTACCTCCCCACCTACCTACCTACCTACCTACCTACCTACCTACCTACTTACCTCCCTACCTACCTACCTACCTACCTACCTCCCTACCTCCCTACCTACCTCCCTACCTACCTACCTACCTACCTCCCTCCCTCCCTACCTCCCTACCTACCTACAAAAGAAGAGAGGCAGGTAAGGTAGAAGAAACTTACCTACCAGAGGAAGGGGGGGGGGGGTAAAATAGGCAGCCCCCCCCCCTTACAGCAGGCTCCCCACAGTGGCTGACGGATTACTGTCCACATCTACCTCGGCATGTCGGTCACTGGGGATTGTGTCCAGAGAGAATTTTGTCCAGTGAGATTTTGTCCATTGACTATAAGACAATGTTCAGGTAATCCCCTTGCTGTAACCTAACCTGACCTAACCTAACGCAACCTAATCTAACCTGACCTAACCTAACCTGACCTTATCTAACCTGACCTAACCTAACCCAACCTAATCTAACCTAACCTAACCTAACCTAACCTAACCTAACCAATACACTCGGCCAGGGCGCCACAGGAATCACCATAGCAACTAAATAAAAATCACTAAACATTAAATAAAAGTCTATCTTGGAGAGGGAAGAAGTGGGGAGAGAGGGAGTGAGAGAGAGAGGCAGAGGAAAGGGGATAGAGAGAGGGGGAGAGAGGGAGGGAGTGAGGGAAAGAGAGAGGGAGGGAAGGAGGGAGGGAAGGATTTGTCCATAATCTAGAACCATAAATAAATCCGAATCTCTTAACCCAACGTGAACCTTCCCTCCCCCTCCTCCTTCTTCTTCCCCCTTCCCCTCCCCTCCCTCTCCCCTCCCCTCCCTCTCCCCTCCCCTCCCCTCCCTCTCCCCTCCCCTCCCCGGAACCCTTACTGATAAGTGGAGGGTGACCGGATAGGATGGCGCCAGAGGGGGAGGGGACGGGGGGGTGGATGAAGAGGGTGAGGGGTAGTGGTGGATGAGGAGGGTGAGGGGGGGTGGTGGATGAGGAGGGTGAGGGGGGGTAGTGGATGGGGAGGGCGAGGGGGGGGTAGTGGATGAGTTAGAGGTGAAGTGAATGATGTGGGTGATTATGGAGTGAGAGATGGATGAACGTGAAAGTGGATGAGGTGGGTGATGGATGAGGGTTAAAGGGAAGGTTATCATTCATTATTTAATCTCTACTTCATTAACTAGTATTCCCTTATCTCCTAATTTATCAAGATTTGCTCTCCTCTAATTTATTCATGGCGGCATTACTGGAAGAACTAGCTCTATGGTCCTGTTATTACCGAAGTTTGTGAGAGAGAGAGAGAGAGAGAGAGAGAGAGAGAGAGTTAGTTAAGATATTCTCCAGGGGAACATTTAGGTCAGAGTGAGTCAGACACACCGGAAAATAGTCGCTTACGAACAAAAATCCGATTCCGTTGATGGCAGACCTGTAGGATGATGGCAGACCTGTAGGATGATGGCAGACCTGTAGGATGATGGCAGACCTGTAGGATGATGACAGACCTGTAGGATGATGACAGACCTGTAGGATGATGGCAGACCTGTAGGATGATGGCAGACCTGTAGGATGATGGCAGACCTGTAGGATGATGACAGACCTGTAGGATGATGGCAGACCTGTAGGATGATGGCAGACCTGTAGGATGATGGCAGACCTGTAGGATGATGGCAGACCTGTAGGATGATGACAGACCTGTAGGATGATGGCAGACCTTTGGGATGATGGCAGACCTGTAGGATGATGGCAGACCTGTAGGATGATGACAGACCTGTAGGATGATGGCAGACCTTTGGGATGATGGCAGACTTGTAGGATGATGGCATACCTTTAGGATGATGGCAGACCTTTAGGATGATGGCAGACCTGTAGGATGATGGCAGACCTTTGGGATGATGGCAGACTTGTAGGATGATGGCATACCTTTAGGATGATGGCAGACCTTTAGGATGATGGCAGACCTGTAGGATGATGGCAGACCTTTAGGATGATGGCAGACCTTTAGGATGATGGCAGACCTGTAGGATGATGGCAGACCTTTAGGATGATGGCAGACCTGTAGGATGATGGCAGACCTTTAGGATGATGGCAGACCTGTAGGATGATGGCAGACCTGTAGGATGATGGCAGACCTTTAGGATGATGGCAGACCTGTAGGATGATTGCAGACCTTTAGGATGATGGCAGACCTTTAGGATGATGGCAGACCTGTAAGATGATGGCAGACCTTTAGGATGATGGCAGACCTGTAAGATGATGGCAGACCTGTAGGATGATGGAACTCCAAACTCACTGCCCTCTGAAAAATAGTCCGCTGTGACGTCATGTATTGTCTCCTTCGTGATTGGTTGACTAGTCTGTGACGTCATGCATTGTCTCCTTTCGTGATTGGTTGATTTTATTGACGAGCCTATCAGTGAAGAGAATTGATTGTATGTACGACGACGTGTGTTATACTCTCTCTCTCTCTCTCTCTCTCTCTCTCTCTCTCTCTCTCTCTCTCTCTCTCTCTCTCTCTCTCTCTCTCTCTCTCTCTCTCATTTACCTGTTACCATAACTTAAGCCAAACCTCAACAAACTTTCTAATTGTTCTTCAAGGGGAAGGAGTCACCTGCCATTACTGGGGTCATATGGAGTCATCTCTGGGGGTTACGTGGGGTCATATCTGGGGGTCATGTCTGGAGTATTTCAAGATAAATGCAGAAAGTGACAAAAAAAAATCTGTTCAAATCTACGTACACAGATAATAACTACGTACACAGGTAATAACTATGTACACAGGTAATAACTACGTACACAGGTGATAACTACGTGGACCGATGATAACTCCATGCACTGTCCTTCTTATGGGTACTAAACCACGCCCTAGCCTTTAACAGGTAACTAACTACATCTTTCCCCCTTCCTTCAGGTATAATTAACCACACCTCGTCCTCCACAGGTAACTACATCTCGGACCTGACACTTGAGGACTTCGAGGGGTACGAGGACTCTCTACAGACACTGGTGCTGGCGGAGAACTCCCTCACCACACTGCCTGAGGGAATCTTCACATCCCTTCAGAACCTCAAGACAATAAACCTTCACGGGAACAACATCATACATATCGACCCAAAGGCTTTCCAGGTGAGTGAAGTAATTCCAGTGGGTTTTGGTTCCAGTGGGTCTTGGTTCCAGTAGGTCTTGGTTCCAGTAGGTCTTGGTTCCAGTAGGTCTTGGTTCCAGTAGGTCTTGGTTCCAGTAGGTCTTGGTTCCAGTAGGTCTTGGTTCCAGTAGGTCTTGGTTCCAGTAGGTCTTGGTTCCAGTAGATCTTGGTTCCAGTAGGTCTAGGTTCCAGTAGATCTTGGTTCCAGTAGGTCTTGGTTCCAGTAGGTCTTGGTTCCAGTAGGTCTAGGTTCCAGTAGGTCTAGGTTCCAGTAGATCTTGGTTCCAGTAGGTCTTGGTTCCAGTAGATCTTGGTTCCAGTAGATCTTGATTCCAGTGGGTCTTGGTTCCAGTAGATCTTGGTTCCAGTAGGTCTTGGTTCCAGTAGGTCTTGGTTCCAGTAGGTCTAGGTTCCAGTAGGTCTAGGTTCCAGTAGATCTTGGTTCCAGTAGGTCTTGGTTCCAGTGGGTCTTGGTTCCAGTAGATCTTGGTTCCAGTAGGTCTTGGTTCCAGTAGATCTTGGTTCCAGTAGGTCTTGGTTCCAGTAGGTCTTGGTTCCAGTAGGTCTAGGTTCCAGTAGGTCTAGGTTCCAGTAGATCTTGGTTCCAGTAGGTCTAGGTTCCAGTAGGTCTAGGTTCCAGTAGATCTTGGTTCCAGTAGGTCTTGGTTCCAGTAGGTCTTGGTTCCAGTAGGTCTAGGTTCCAGTAGGTCTTGGTTCCAGTAGGTCTAGGTTCCAGTAGGTCTAGGTTCCAGTAAGTCTTGGTTCCAGTAGGTCTTGATTCCAGTAAGTCTTGGTTCCAGTAGGTTTTGATTCCAGTAATTCTTGGTTGATTCCAGTAGCTCTTGGCTCCAGTAATTCTTAGGTATTCCAGGAAGTACGAGGTATCTCTAGTACTTCGTTGATTTCTAGAAGAGTATAAGATATTTCCAGTAATTTGTGTTCTTTCCAGGAAAACTTATAATAGTTCCAGTAGCTTTTGAGGTTCTATGGAGTGGCCCTTAATAGTTCCAGAAGATGAAGTGAGACCTTAAAGAATACAAGTCCCTGAGTATGTAGATCCAGGTTATTAAACAAGAGGGGCTGAGCAATTTCCAGATCTTCCAGTTGGTAAATATAGACTAGTGTTAAAGCCAGCTGAGAGCCTTCCAGGTCATGGTGGTGAGCTGGCCATGAAGGTTCCCACCAGCTGTCGGTCTTTGATGGTTAACACAAAGGTGGTGTTAGCCAGAGGTCCCACCCAGGCACTGAGGATTTACTAGTGTGTATATTGAGATCATGAAGCCTTCGTTCCCTTTACTCTCTCTCTCTCTCTCTCTCTCTCTCTCTCTCTCTCTCTCTCTCTCTCTCTCTCTCTCTCTCTCTCTCATCAGCGGTATCGATAAACTGAACACAAAAGGAAACCTAAGAATCATTTACGAGAGAAATTTACATATAACTGAATTGATGAGGAGTTTGTGTTGTCTTAGTTGAGTCTCTTAAAACGTAGTCGTCAGAGGGTTAAATCATCATCGTCAAAGGGTTAAGTTGAAGTTGTTATTGTATCTCTATTTAGGTTAGGTTAGGTCAAGTCACAGTAGGTCATGGTATTTGTTGTTTGTTTCTTATAGACATTATTCCATTGTTCATGTTATGTGTTGTATCTGAACATTGTTGTCACCGTAAGTCATGTTACCTGGTGATTGTGTTACAGGGGTCGTCCAGTCACCTGGCCCATGTCAACCTGGGCAACAACCTCCTCACCTCCATCCCCTTCGAGTCCATGTCTGCCGTCCGTAACCTGCAGACCCTCAATCTGGCCAGGAACCGCATCACTCTCCCCTTCGAGGTTCTCTTCACCGGTTCGCTCTCCATGGACACGCTGGTTCTTGACTTCAACCAGATCGAGACTCTTCCTCCATACTCCTTCCAGAATTTTGGGGCTGTTAACAGGACCTCCCTAAGAGGGAATCCTCTCACTCACATCAGCGACGATGCCTTCAAGGATGCTAAGATTAAGGAGTTGTATCTACACGACTCTGATCTCTGGAGTATATCTGACAACGCCTTCCGTGGCTTAGACTCCACTCTGGAGACTCTCGATCTGAGCTACAACAACCTGTCTGTCATCCCTCCTAAGGCCTTTGACAAGCTCAACACCCTTCGCTCCCTCTCCCTCAGCAACAACAAGATGTCCCTTGACCCGTCAGAAGCTTTCAACGGGTTCCGCTACACCCTTACTTACCTCAACCTGTTGGGGGACAACATGGGGACTATCCCGATGGACAAGCTGAAGGAGATGAGAAATGTACGGACTCTGGGTCTCAGTACTCTTCCAGACAAGTCCCTCTCAAAGGAAGACTTCGATGGCTTCGGTCCCGCCGTTGAGAAACTTTACCTAATGAAGAACGGCATCACAGGTATCTCAGCTAAAGCCTTTGAGCACGTCCCCGGCATTAAGATCCTTGACCTCTCCAACAACAGAATTGGCTCCTTTGACAACGAGGCCTTCGTCAATATTGGCGGGGGACTGGAAGAGCTGCGCTTCAGTTCTGGCTTGTCGATGAGTCAGCTGCCGCCTCAGCCCATGCAGTACCTGGTCAACCTCCGCGAACTGGACCTCAGCAACAACGCCCTCACGCAGGTCAGCGGCGAGTGCTTCCGCTACATGAGAAGCCTCAGAAAACTCAACATTCAGGACAACAAGATTAGCTCCCTCAGTCGTAACCATTTCCAGGGTAATTATCACCCCTTCCTTGAGTCCATCCAACTCTCTTTCAACTCCATCAAAAAAATCGAGCCCCAAACTTTCCACGATTACAGGAACCTGAAGTATCTTTATCTTGATGATAATCAGATCAACAAGATTCAAAGATCCGGATTCTCGAACCTTGAGAACCTTGAACACCTTGATCTTGAGGGTAATAACATCAGAAGTCTAGATTACGAAGCTTTCCAGAATATGCCTAAACTGCGCTACCTCGACCTGTCCTTCAACGAGATGGACAACCTAAACCTGGATGCCTTCGACCAGTTGGGGACACTGTCGACCCTCACCATCGACGCCAGCCACAACCGCATCCCCTTCCTCAAGCTGAACGGCTCCTTGTGGAACTCTTACTCCAGTATAAAGATGATCGACTTTAGTCACAACAACATCAGCTGGATCTCACGTGATTACTTCGCGTCAGTGAGGTCCTCCATCGTGCACCTCTGGTTCCACCACAACAATCTGAGGAACATCAGCAAAAGCATCTTCTCCAACTTCCCTCACCTTCAACTCCTTGACTTCGCTCACAACAACATTAGGGAGATTGACCACGAGGCTTTCCGCGAGACTCGACGTCTGCAGTACATCGACTTCAACCACAACAACTTGGCTGACCTTCCCACAAATCTCTTCGAAAACCATCAACGTCTTCGCCACTTCGACGTCTCCTTCAACGAACTGCGAGGCATCCCTGAAGGCCTCTTTAAGTCGGCACCTCTGGAGATCTTCAAAGCTCGCCATAACCGCTTCACCAAGTTCCCCGACGCCAGTCTCCAGCGGTGTGCAGAGTCCCTCCGCTTCATCGACTTGGCCTACAACGAGATGTCATCCCTCTCAAGCTCCACAATGGGACGCTTAGACAACCTGGTGTCTTTCGATGTCTCTCACAACCATCTCAAGAGTATTGAGGCTCGAGCCTTCCTTGGTACTTGGCACCTCACAGTTCTAGATATCTCTCACAACCCCGTCAAGGTGAGTCCTGCTTCTTGCTGTCTTGTCCTGATCCAGTCTTATATACAGGTAACAAACACACTCGCGATTACATTCTGACTTAGTTTTCCTTATGATCTATAGACACATAAACTCCTCCCAGCCCGAGGGCATTTCTTCATGTTGTCGCCTCAAGAATCAATATATATAACATACACTGTACATGATCAACTCAATACACGTACCCCGAGTAAAGTAAACAACAGACTCATAAATATTGATGAAAATAATGTCCTAGATGTGTGTGTGTGGAACTTTCTTCATACGTGGTACTTTCTCTAAACGTGTGGTACTTCCCCTATACGTTCTCATGTACGGTACTTTCCCCAGGACCTTCAAGGATTCACGTTCGACGGACTGCAGAACTCCCTGATGAACCTGAGTGTGGCTAACACATCCATCAGCGCTGTGCCGGACTTCGACCTGCCTCGCCTGATGCATCTCAACGTCTCTCACAACATATTGTCTTTCCTCCCCTCCGTCTCCATGGCTAACCTCTCCTCCATCAGGTACGTCCTCCTCCTTCAGATAGGTCCTCTTCCTTTTTCAGATAGGTCCTCCTCTTCCCTAGCGATGTAATCAACTTCTCCTGTATCACTTCCTTCCTCCTCTCTCCCTTCCATCTCTTCTTCTCCTCCTCCCTCCCTTCCACCTCTTCCTCTCCTCCTTCCTCCCTTCCACCTCTTCCCCTCCTCCTCACTCCCTTCCACCTCTTCCTCTCCTCCTTCCTCCCTTCCACCTCTTCCTCTCCTCCTCCCCCCCTTCCATCTCTTCCTCTCCTCCTCCCCCCTTCCACCTCTTCCTCTCCTCCTCCCTCCCTTCCACCTCGTCCTCTCCTCCTCCCCCCTTCCACCTCTTCCTCTCCTCCTCCCCCCCTTCCACCTCTTCCTCTCCTCCTCCCCCCTTCCACCTCTTCCTCTCCTCCTCCCCCCTTCCACCTCCTCCTCAACAACATCATCAGGACCCTCATGAAGCCGTCTTGTATTTTTCTGTCGTTCACTCTATATCAAAGACACACCTCAAGGGGCGGCCCCGCTCACGGTAACACTGTCAGGTGAGTTCCCGTGTCTCCGTTCTCAGAGGTTCTTAACATAAATGTCCCTTGTAACAGACGACGGAAGAATGCACTTACCCTAACCTAACCTTAACCTTAACCTAACCTAACCTAACCTTAACCTTAACCTTAACCTAACCTAACCTTAACCTTAACCTAACCTTAACCTTAACCTTAACCTTAACCTAACCTTAACCTTAACCTTAACCTTAACCTTAACCAAACCTTAACCTAACCTAACCTAACCTTAACCATAACCAAACCTTAACCTAACCTAACCTAGCCTAACCTTAACCTTAACCAAACCTTAACCTAACCTAACCTAACCTTAACCTTAACTAAACCTTAACCTAACCTAACCAAAGCTAGGTTAAGATTAGTTTAGGTGACGTAGGAATGTGAACTCTGGAATTTATACCTTGGCTCTCTCTCTCTCTCTCTCTCTCTCTCTCTCTCTCTCTCTCTCTCTCTCTCTCTCTCTCTCTCATCAGGACAGAGAGATAGCTGAGTGCGTCCAAGAAGAGACAGCATAAGTCCCTTTGTTTATTTCCTGTAAGTGTCTTGCTGTAGCGGGACAACTTGAGGTACTTCTCTCTCCTAATTAACCTTATCATAAATGGTTAAATAACTGCCTTGTAAATGTCTCTTGTAAATGTCCTTGTAAATAACTGTCTCTTGTAAATGTCCTTGTAAATAACTGCCTTGTAAATGTCTCTCGTAAATATGTGTCTCTTGTAAATGTCTCTCGTAAATAAGTGTCTCTTGTAATGTCTTTGTAAATAACTGTCTCTTGTAAATGTCTCTCGTAAATAACTGTGTAGAGAATAGATCTAAATTGTCTTTATATTATCTCTCCCTTTATCTCTCTATCTCTCTCTCTCTACCCCCAAATATGTCTCAAACAATGTTTCTCTCCGTGTTCTTTCCCTACCTCACAATATCTCTCAAATAAGATCTCTCTCTCTCTCTCTTTCTCTCTCTTACTCTTTCTCTCACTATCTCCCTCCTCTTCCCTACAGAGTATTGGATATCTCTTACAACGAGCTACCTATCCCAGCCAACAGCGCCTGGCAAATGTTACCTCGCCTTAGAGAACTGTACATGCAGAACAACCCTATGCGCTCTTTGACCAACATGTCCTTCGGTGGTCTGGAACGCTTGGAGGTGCTTGACATTCGTGATTTACCCTTCCAAGTCTTTGAGGTGAGTGGGAGGTGTGTGGGTGGGGTGTGTAGGAGGGTATGGGGTGTGTGGGAGGGGTGAGTGGGAGGTGTGTGGGTGGGGTGAATGGGAGAGTATGGGGTGTGTGGGAGGGGTGAGTGGGAGGTGTGTGGGTGGGGTGTTTGGGAGGGTATGGGGTGTGTGGGAGGGTTTGGGATGGTGAGTGGGAAGGAGAGAGAGGGGTAGTGGGAGTGTTATGGGTGTGAGTGGGGAGGATATCACAGTGTAGGAGTGAGTGGGCTGTTTCTGGTGACTTTGATGTAACATGAGGTGATTTATGAGTGGGATATAATGATAGTGAGGGGGAGGGAGAAGGAGAGAGGGAAGGAGGGAAAGAGAGGGAGGGAGGGAGAGAGAGGGAAGGAGGGAGACAGAGGGAGAATGAGGGAGGGAGGGAGAGAGAGGGAGGCAGAGGGGGTTTATAATAGGGATTTGTGGGTCATATTTGTTTACTTAAGGTAGAGTGAATATGAGAAGTGATATGTGTATTGTAAAATCTCTCTCTCTCTCTCTCTCTCTCTCATCGTCTGCTACTCCTACAGGCTGGCTGCTTCAGTACAATGCCCTGCCTCCGTCGCCTCTACATCACCACAAACCCCAACATGCCGAGGTTCAACTTGGCCAAGGCTCTCCACAACGTGCCGTCCCTACAGGAGCTCAACCTCGAGGTATGGTCGACCCCCAGCTAAGGTCGACCTCCAAGTAAGGTCAACCTCCAGGTAAGGTCGACCATCAGGTAAGGTCGACCTCCAGGTAAAGTCGACCTCTAGTTAGGGTCGATCTCCAGGTATGCTTGACCTCTGTCCTGCAGTTTCCCTTCAGTCGTATTTCACCATTATTATCTCTCCTCCAGTAAGGTGTAAGGAGAGTGTGTTGAGAGGTGGTAGAGTGTGTTGAGAGGTGGTAGAGTGTGTTGAGAGGTGGTAGAGTTTGTAAGAGGTGGTAGAGTGTGTTAAGAGGTGGTAGAGTGTGTTAAGAGGTGGTAGAGTCTGTTGGAAGGTGGTAGAGTCTGTTGAGAGGTGGTAGAGTGTGTTGAGAGGTGGTAGAGTGTGTTAAGATGTTGTACAAAAAGTCTTAAACCTTTCACAGCGGGAGGTTACCCTAAGCTGAATAAAATAGCTTGGCGGTAGCCAGAATAAAATGGCAAGTGCGTGACACGCGGTGAAAGGGTTAAGGTGTTGCTAAAAAAGTCTTAGGATGATGTGAAAAAAATGTTTAGATGTTGTAAAAAAGTGTAAAAAAAGTCTTAAGATCTTGAAAAAAAGTCAATATGTAAAAATGCAATGTGATGTAAAAGATTTTAATATGGTTTAAAAAAAAATCTTGAAATGTTGTAAAAAAAAGTCTTAAGATTTATAAAAAGTCTTAAGATGCTGTAAAAAATGTCTTAAGATGTAAAAGAGTCACTAATAGATGGATACAATTTTACAGGTGGACGGAACACTGTCAAAGGAATTACTGAGATATGAACTGCCTTACCGTCTCACCAACATTACTTTGATGGGGCCACGAATGAGGAAGATCTCCCCCACAGCTCTGCAGGTGAGTGGTGGTGATGGTGGGGGATGTTAGAGGTGTGTGGGAGGTGGGGATGGTGGTGGTGGAGAAGGTTAATGGTGGGGTGTGGGGGGGGTAAGATAATTGTGGTTGTGAGAGTGGTAGTGGTGGTGGGGGGGTGGTAGTGGTGGTGTTGGTGATACTGATATTGATAATGATATTAATGATGATGACTGATAATGATGATGGTAATAATGAAAAGGTGGGAATAATCACATTAATAATGATAATAATACTAATAATAATAATAGTAATAATGAATACTGTACGTTGACAAAATTAACCAAAAAATCACTTCTACCCCGTGTGTGTGTGCAGGAACTACGGGCCAGAGAACTACAGCTTACCTTCTACCACACACGGATGGAGGAAGTGCCTAGTGACGTGTTCAAGAACCTAGGACGTGTCAAGTGAGTAGCTCTCTCTCTCTCTCTCATTACCTCACCATACTTATATTGTACAGCACTACTACTATTACACTATTACTACTATTATCCTACTACTACTACTACTATTACACACACACACACCAAACGTATAAAATAAGAAGAAAAAAAAAGAATCGAAACTTTTTATCACATTATAATTAATGTTGACACAGGGAGCCAGGTACACGTGAAAAGTTGACATTTTGTGGCCCAGCTGTTTACCTGCCTTATACAACTCATTAAAACTCCATCATGGAAACTTACCTTTTTATCGAATGTTTAAATGTCAATTACTATTTTTTTTTTTGGGGGGGGGGGGCGGGGTTCATTTATATATAGATGATTATATTTGTGTATATGAATCTATAATGTGATGCTATATGTAGGTTTGACTTAGTTATTAGGCTCTTAGGGCGTCATATAAGGAAAGTTTTATATTGGTTTAGATTATATAAGTTTTAAGTACAGGTGCAATATGTAGATATATATTACAGGTACAGTCATTACCTGTAGCTTAAAGGTGATAACTGAACTGATTAAGCAACCACAGAAACCCCCAATAATGCCCCTTAAACCCCCAACAACCCCCAGAAATCCCCAAAACCCCTAATTAACCCCTAAAACCCCAATAAACCCAAGAAACCCCCCAACAACCCTCAGAAATCTCCAACAAACCCCAATAATTCCTACTTAAACCCCTAAAACCCTTGTAAGCCCCCATAACCCCACCCCAATAAACCTCTTAAACCCCAAACAAACCCCAGAAACCGACGTAATAACCTCTCGGTGTTCCAGGTTCGTGGCGGTGGCAGCGCTGAACAACACCATGAAGAAGCTTGGTGAGCCCTCGACCACCGGCTACCCTGGGGCCCCTCACTCAGTCTTCCTCACTGACCTCCGCATGCACAACAACAACTGGAACTGTGACTGTGGCATTGGGTATGTCTCCAGAGGGGGGGTGGAGGGTATGACAGGTCACTTTGGTTATATTCAGGAGTATTTGAGAGGTCATTAGAAGTATGTTAGGTTACTAGGGGTATATTAAGGTCACTAGGGTATATTCTTAGGGTATGTTAGGTCACCAGGGATATATTGAGGTCATCTATGGGTTATGTTAAGGTTACCAGGGATATGCTAAGGCCATGAGGTAGACACTAAGTTTACCTGACATCAAAATTTAATTAGTAGTGTTCAGGTAATCAAATATTTGTGTTTTTTCCCCTAATCGGTGTTAAAAACTCACCTCTAATTAATTTAAATATTTGTTATAGTATTTGTTAAGTATTTCAGCTTCTGTTAATCACTTAGTACAAAGGTCCATCTAAATTTACCAGAACAATTTAATTTACGAATCTCTTACAATCCTGATGTGATATTGGTACATTTGACTCTTTCCCCCAGCACTAGAGAGTTAAACCTCTTATAGTCGTGTAGAGTCTCATTGTTACTGTTACGCCATGTTGGTTGGTACTTGTGTGGTCTAGCTGGCGTGATTTAGTTATGATGTGTTCCCGTGTGGTCCTATGAGTGTTATCTCCGCCTTACAGATGGATTGAAGGTTGGCTGAAGAAGTGGCGCCAGTCTGTGTGTGTTGACAAGGGTCGCCTGGAGGAGTACCTACGCTGCCAGGACACAGTACACCGCCTCCGTCAGACACCCTGCAGTAACAAGAAGGACAAGTCTATCATGGAGGCCCTCAAGACTGACCTCGAGTGTGGCTCCACCGCCGCTGCTCCTCTCATATATCCTTCGCCCTTCCTTTCCGCTCTTATGCTGGCGGTCCCTTTCATCCTGAGGGCGCCCTAACCACCCCTTGGCGCAGAGAGGCGGGACTTGAGGACGTCAGTGTTGCGTCCAAGGTTCATCATGGACGCCGCGGACTCCCTCATCTCTCCCTCGCCCTTCCTCATACCTACCCTCCTTCTGGCAGTTCCTCTCACCCTATGAGCGCCCTCACCTCCCCCAGGCGTGAACAGACGGGAGGTCAGGACGTCAGCGTTGCGTCCAAGGTCGTTTTAGAATCAGGTTACGTAGCAGTCAAGTCCATTCCTCGCGAGTACACGTTTAGGGTGTCCACACGAGACCCGGGGCACGACCCTGTGCTTGTAGAACACCGAGAACTTGAACTACAGTCTTTGGAACACCAGGAAGATGATCCACTGCTTTTAGAACACCGAGTTAATGATCCAGCGCTTATAGAACACCAGGACCATCAACTACAGTCTGTGAAGTCTTCAGAACACCGTGGTCAAGATCCAGCACTTCCAGAACACCAAAATTACCATTCACATCCTGTACAACCCCAAGCACCTGATCCGACTCTCCTGGGACACTCACCACGTCAACACAAACTATCACAGAACACCAGGATAAAACACCTCCAGGAATTACATACCACCTCTACAAGTACACCAACAACAGGTACCAAGTCTCCAGTGGCAGGTGAAGCTCCCACCCGCAGCGCGTCTTCTGTCCCGCAGTTTACTAAGGCAAGACGTCGACGCTGCATCTATCGTAAATCTTCATCGGGAATTTCCAATCGAACCAAGACGGAGGAAGAGTCCTTAGTACTCAATGACACTCTAAACTCTCCGGTACTCTCAGCAGTGCCCCCTTACCACGGTTTTACGAAGCTTAGAAGACCTGTGTTAAAGAAGATTGAGAGACCTGACTTTTGGTGGGTCTCAGGGAAGCTTCAAGTGAGAATAGAAGATGAAAATCAGACAAGGAATTCTTTCATCTCCAGCACACACGACAGAGACGCTGGGACTGAAGCTCCACAACACGTCTTAAAATCAACAACAGAGGGAAAACCAGATCTAAGAATATCAATAATAGACAGAGAGAGTAAAAACGTAATAATCAAAGGAAATGAAGTGATGGGAATAACAAGAAAAACAAAAGAAGTTCGGACTGTCGCAGATACAACCCATCCTACAGGAACTGACGAAACCGTTACCCATTTACCTATCTCGGAGCATACTAATGAACCCCCAGGTGATGGCCCTCCTCTAGGTACGTTCTCAGGTGTTCTCTCTGATCGCAAGTGTCTGCTGGAGAACACAAAACACCACCAGAGGGAAGATGTTCTCCGTGAAGTACTAATGATGAGGCGGCGGCTGGTGTGTCCGGGTGTCAGCGGAGAGGAGGATGACGGTGCTGTCACTCTCTGTTTGCATGAGTTGTCCCTCCCACCTGTTCTTCCTCCTCCTCCTCCTCCTCCCCCTCCTCTTCCTTCCTCTCTCTTTCTCTCTTTGTCTCCTCCTCCTCCTCCTCCTCCTCCTCCTCCTCCTCCTCTTCCCACTACTTCTCCGTCTGTGTCTCCTCCTCCTCCTCCTCCTCCTCCTCCTCCTCCTCCTCCTCCTCCTCTTCCTTTCTTTATCTTCTCTCTTCTCTCTCCACCACCTAGTCCAGTATATACGTCCCTTCCTTCCACTCCTCCTCCTCCTCCTCCTCCTCCTCCTCCTCCTCCGCCTCCTCCTCCTCCTCCTCCTCCTCCTCCTCCTCCTCCTCTTCCTTTCTTTATCTTCTCTCTTCTCTCTCCACCACCTAGTCCAGTATATACGTCCCTTCCTTCCACTTCCCCTCCTCCTTCTCCTTCTCCTTCTCCTTCCCCTCCTCCTCCTCCTCCTCCTCCTCCTCCTCCTCCTCCTCTTCTTCCTTTCTTTATCTTCTCTCTTCTCTCTCCACCACCTAGTCCAGTATATACGTCCCTTCCTTCCACTTCCCCTCCTCCTCCTCCTCCTCCTCCTCCTCCTCCTCCTCCTCCTCCTCCTCACGAAGATAAGATATTTACCTGTCCATCTTATCTTAGTTGAGTTTATCTAAATTATCTTACGAGACGTTCTTAGGTGAGACGAGAGAGAGTGTCGGGTGTAGGAGAGAGAGAGAGAGAGAGAGATAGTCGGGTGTAGGGGAGAGAGAGAGAGAGAGTCGGATCTAGGAGAGAGAGAGAGAGAGTCGGGTCTAGGACAGAGAGAGAGAGAGAGCAATAAAAAAGAAAAGAGAAAGAAAGTGAAAAAGAGAGAGAGAGAGACTCAAACATCTACAAAACGGAACCATCTACTGTAAAAATTAACTACAAACTAAACGTGCAATATTGTATAGGGAGTTAAGCATAGCACTGTATTCCCCCCCCCCCCTCTCTCGACAGCTGGTTCAAGTCCTCCTTTGAAATAGCAGGACGTTAACTAAGACGGTAATCACGTTCCTCGGCTCTGGAATCTCGGCTTTATTGATCTACATGTTATTTCTTTATGCCTTTATGAGATCAGGTTAATTAAGGTGTTTTTTTTTCTTTATTTCTATTCATTTGGTAATTTTTTTTAGTCGTCCTTTTTCGTGACCTTTTCCACTCTCTAACCCCTTTTTTTTTTACCCTTTTCTTTCTCCCTTTCTTTCCCTCTTTTCTTCCTTCCTTCCCTTCATTTCCTTTCCTCCATTTTTTTCCTCTTCTCTTCACTTACCTTTCCTTCTGCCCTTCCCTTATCTTCCTCCCTTCCGTCTTTCCTCTTCCCTTCCTTTTCTTTCCTTCTTTCCTCTTCCTTCCTCCCCCCCCTCTACCCCTCCTCTTTTAACAGGATGTGTATATGATGATGATGATGTGAGGTGACCTTTGACCTCACCTCCCCACCCACAGTGTATAGTTAGAACATATTAGGATTTCTATATAAAGGATGAATCGTGTTTACCTGTTGACTATATGATATATTATTATTGTGACTCTTATATTGTTTTGTTCTTTGAATTTGTTTTGTATATTAATGTGAGACAATGATGGTGTCATTATTATTATTATTATTATTACTGTTGATGTTGTTCTTTTAATGTATGTGTGTGTGAGAGAGAGAGAGGTCTGTCTGTCTGTCTGTCTGTCTGTCTGTCTGTCTGTATGTATGTTCAGTGGTTATATATATATATATTATATATTTTAGTGTAGATGAGTAATTGTGTAATTCTTCCCGTACTGTACTTACATTCTGTACATGTGTACTTATGTGCTGTACATGCACACATACATACATACATACATACCATAAACAAATACTTTACCCCTGATACCTTCCAAGTACACAATTAACTTCACACACACACACACACCTGTCATTAAAGATACCTGATACATATTATTGTTAGTAAATCTTTATACTTCATTTAATTGGTAATATAGAAATAAAGAGTATAATACTTCAGAGGTGTTTGGTCTCCACCTTCACTTCTTACTAGATAAAATAAAATTGTTTTATTATTTCTTTCTTTTGTTTGTTGTTTCATTTCCCTCTGTATAACGTGTTACCTTCTACAGCGACCGTGGGAACACACACACACACACACACACACACACACATTAATCTTTACCATGCCACCTGTTCTTCAAAGTTCTCTATAGGTAAACTTCATCATCATTCATCACCTTCATTCCTAACACCTCCTCCCCATGTCATATCACTCACCTACACCTTATACTCGTCTTACTATAGGTCTCACACACCTCTCGTTACGAAATTAAATCGTGCACACGGAAAGTAACTTAAATATGTGTCACTTGTCAGTCATGCTATACGTCAGTGAGGTAACTACCGCCTGGGAAGATATTGGAAGCATGATGTGTTGTCTAATGGTAGACCCTGCTGCCATATGTGACCAAGTCCCAGGTTGATCATCTGACTTTCTGCCTCATTTACACACAATTGCAGTCTCAATTGTTTCTCTTACTCTGACAACACTCTTGATTTTTTTTTTCATTTCTGTATTTTGGGTTCATTGTCCCCTCCCCCTAGGCCCTGATGTGGGTTGATGACCTGTGCCTGGGTGGGCTAATCCCCGCAAAAAATAATTACAAAAATCATGATCATAATAATAATACAGTAATAATATCTTTACATGAGCTTCAAGTTAGGATGACTCTACCTAATAACAATCATTACCATATTAAAGTGTACTGCTCACTGAGGAAGACTTTTGATATGTAAATTAAAAAAATGCAGCTCCTGACTAATTAATTTGGCCGTATTATTATAACTGAATGTTTCATTTTATACACGCTAATACAAATAATAACTCCAGATATTAATTAACAGAAATGTCTAGTATTAAAGTTATATTTTGCAAAGTTCGCAACAAAACAATATCATATTACATTTTTAATTGATAGGAATAATACGCCATTTTATGTTGTATGCAGAAATAATTTAATTTTATGTTTTCTTTTATACAACTTTAAAGGTCGTTTTCTATGTTAGTTCCGCCCGTAATATAAACAAGGCTCCAGTACAGGGCCAGGGTGATCGACGTTTCCCTTCAACTGATATACTACACACTCTTATGACACTATTACCAGACGAACGTGTACGGCGTCCCTTTGCCTGCAGTGGTGATGGTTCTCCAGTATGGGCGCACATGGCTCCTGTAGGTATGTTGATTGAGGTATCTGCCAAACTAACGAGAGTAGTGGTGGAACAGATAGTTAGCACCAGAAGGGCTTTATAAAATTGCAACAAATTTTCAGATGTTATTTGAGTTATAATGCACAGGCTAGGAAGTTAAGTGAGGTTAGGTTAGGTCAAGTTCTAATAGGTTCTGTGCATTGCCGTTTCGATTTTATTTCATCCAAACAACATCTCTGGATACAAATGAACGAATTCAATCCAATATAAATCATTATAAAAACACCGGATGAAATGGTTGTTCATTTCTTGACATGTTAACAAGAACTAGTAGTGTTTTTGCTCAGTTATTTCCCTCTTTCATGCCCTACCTACTAACAAGTCATCGAAAAATAGGCCAAAAAGAAGAAAAAAATAATGTTTCGATTGTCAATTTGTTTTACATACGATACACGCTGAACCAACCTAAACTATCATACCTAATGTTACCAAATTTAACCTAACCAAACCTTAAGGTAATACATTAAGGTTAGGTTAAGTTTGGATATGTTCAATTAGGTTAGTTTTGGTTAGGTTAGAGAAGCAGGAGCCTAGACGTTAGTTTATTTTATTTTTTAGTTTATAACCTGTTGTCACACCCTCAAACACAGGTCAGGGAAACTTTGCTTACCTATTAACTCTTTTATTCAACAAACTATGCTTTAGTTGCTGTAGGTTGTACAGTAAGATACAACTATAATTCAGAACAAAGCAGTACATACTTGACTTGTGCTTTAAGTCATCAGCATCATCCTGTACCAACACAAGGCCTTTCGTCTTCCCTGGCCAGTGAAGGATAACAAACTTCTCAACTCACTCCGCCAAAATATATGCGTGTGCTAGAATTTAGTGTAGTTTGTCATAAAACATTTTCTATGGTGGATTATATTTACTCGAGAGGGTCTCATTTGGCACTAGTTAAGGAATACAATGTGTTCTAGGGAATCTTAACGATATTCAGTGCCTTTTTATCATCACTAGGTTCCCCACCAGAAGGTAGCTCTCTCGTACGTGGTCTCGTCATCGTTGTTGTTGTGATGTCTCAGTGAAGGGGTCTCCCAGTGGACCTCACGTGTGTATGGTGGTGGTGGCTCTGATACGCGGCCCTCGCCCATTCTTGACATTTGGGACCAATTCTTGACACTTTCTTTGTCTAGGGGCTCCCTTGCGGTTTGCTCCTGAGGTACGGAGTCGTAGCTAGAGAAGTTGCTCAACGAGTTAGAGCCCAAGCTGTCCATGAGGTCGTGAGTTGTTAATTGGTTCGGCCCTGAGGGAGAAGTTGAGTTGTCGGCTTGTGTGGGCGGCCCAGTAGGTGGGTGTGGGTGTATTAGGCGTCGTATATACCAACAGAACACGAGGAACAGCAGAAGGATGACGAAAGCGACCAAACCGCTGTAGAGATGCTTTAAGCTTAAGTAATTCTGTGTCGGAGTCGGCGTGGACACCTCTGTAGGGAGGATAGCGGTGTTCGTCAGGTTAAAATCTGTTGAAGTCACGTATACAAACACTGTATCTCTCGTCTGTTTCGTTAATGGGGTTCCATTATTTATTTGGGTTTGAATATATTTTTGGGTGTCAAGTGTACAGTAGAATCTCCACCCCAGTTTATTTCACCTTAAGATTAACCACCCTAACGTTAACCTAACCTAACCTCATCCCCCCAAATAGTACTAATCTTTAGGTGAAATAAGCTGGATGGTTGTGGGAGATTCTCCGTTTAATTCCTTTATACTACACACGTACAGGAATTATTATATTGTAATGAAGTGGATAGAGAAAAATGAAAACCTCGGCATGAATTAAACTATTTTGAGGGATTTTCTACAAGGAAAATACACACACACACACACACACACACACACACACACACACCCACACACACACACACACACACACACGCTCAGTACTTACCAACATTCTTACACGGCACCTCGTAGAAGGTGACATTCTGCTCTGATGTTATCGTCGCCCTGAAGTCCCTGGTGATTTCCTTACGTAGCATGATGGTGCAGGGATTATCCGAGAAACTGTTTATCCCGACCTTCATCTGTCTGCCGTCCTCCAGCCTGATAAAGTATTCGAGTCTAGAGAAACCAGATTGAGATGGCCAGCATAGTGAATAATTTTTGGTCACCTCACTCTCAGTCACCGAGACGACATCTGAGTTATTGTGGATGATGTCTACTGTTAGGCTGGAGGAGAGGGGGGAGTCCTTTTCAGGCTTGAGCTCAACCTTACAGATGAAGGACGAATTGGCAGGTTCCACACCAAAGATGATTTCAGAGCTCTTTAGAATATCACGAGATGCCATGTTTAGTGAAGTCTCAGCTCTCTCGACACACTCTGGGGGATGAAGGCATAACAAATAGCGATAGTTCAGAGGATGATGTCATTATACAAACAGAATAGTACCCGTCCTTAAAGAGTTAAACTCGCCCCCTAAGGGTTCAACCATCACCATCATCATCAACATCATCAAAGGGTTAAATTATCGTTCACTTACCGGAGACTAATTCAGGAGAGGAGAGGACTTCCAACGGTAGAGGGCGGAGGAAGGGGATGAGGAGTAGGACGAGGCAGAGGGTCATGCTGGTTGAAGGACGAGGAGCACCACACGTCACTACACACCACCACATACTAGCACTGAAAGGAAAGGCTAATGATGTAAATGATTATCACACACACACACACAGGCTATGATCGCCGTTGGTGGCTGACGTTGCCATATAGACGTGAGAATATACCTGACTGCTTAACTTCAAGATAAAATGCTAAATTAACCTATTAACATCTTGTAGTGATATTCTTTTGTTTTAATTCGGTGTTATATTAATTGTCCAGCGTTATGGTAAGATCTGAGGTGTAAAATATGATGTTATTTTTTAATGGCCTTCCTATGTGTGTATTAATGTTAACTATACGATTTACAGGCATTTATGTTAATTTATATACTGTTATCCTCTTCGCCACTGATCGGCTTGTTAGCCGCTTGGGCGATCGGTCACGTCTCTGTCACGCACTGTTGGCAAATACTGGGCATGCACCGGCTCCTGAATGTACCTGAACCCGCTCCAGTGTTGGTCAAGTCTTGTCTTGAAAGAGCTCACACTCGGTGCCGTCACAACACTCTCTGGTAGATTGTTCCAAGAGTTTACAACCCTCACTCCGAAAAAGTTTGCCCTCACAGTTTTCTGGACTTGCGGCTTCTTCAATCTTGAGCTGTGACCCCTTGTGGGGCGAGCGTCCGCCAGCTCCAAGTAAGGACACTCAACTGAGTAGTGCCCTCTGAGATGCTTATACACCTCAACTAGGTCGCCCCTTGCCCGTCTGTAGTATAAGCTAGGCAAGTTCAGGCTCTCCAATCTCTCAGGGTAGCTGAGGTGCCGAAGTGCAGGCACCAGTCTGGTGGCCCTCCTTTGAACATTTTCAACCAACTGACAGTCCCTAGCATATCTCGGGGACCAGATGTGGTGACAGTACTCCAGATGGGGAAGCACTTCACTCTTGAAGCTCGTTACGAGGGACGGACCGTCTAGATATCTTAACGACCTTCTTATAAGACCCAATAATTTATTTGCCTGATTTACCTTCTTCTCGCAATGGCCCGAGAACTTCAGCTCATTGTCAACATACACACCTTGGTCCTTCTCACATACAGTCTCAACTAGTGCAGTTTCTTCATCCCGCTGGGACATATGATGCGCCTCCTTACCGTTCGTACGCCCTAGGTGCATCCTCTTACACTTCGTGACATTGAATCTCAGCAGCCATTCCTTCGACCATTCCTGGAGACCACAGAGGTCCTTCTGCAGCTCTTCACAGTCCGCTTGGTTCTTAATTTCCCGAAATAACTTAGCGTCATCGGCAAATATTTGTATGGAGGAGTGTACAACGTCAGGCATGTCATTTATGAAACAAACAAACAACAGCGGGCCCAATACACTGCCCTGTGGTACCCCACTTGTGACAGGTACGGATGACGATTTCGCCCCATTAATCACCACACACTGCTTGCGGTCATGTAGAAAGTCCTCTATCCATGCTAGGACATTTCCCCGAATTCCGTACCCTTCCAGTTTGATTTCCAGCCCTTCATGGGGTACGCTGTCGAAAGCCTTGGCAAAATCTAGGTAAATATTGTCGATATTACCACCCCGTTCCAGAATATGGGTCCAAATATCCAATACCTTGAGCAATTGTGTTAAGCAGGAGCGCCCCGGCATAAAACCGTGTTGGCAATCCTTTACAAGATTGTTTCGTATTAGATGTTCCATTGCGGCATCTCTGATAATACTCACAGGTATATAAGTTAATTAATATAAAACTTTCAGGTATATATCCGAACAAATATTGTGACCTACGTGTATATTGAGGAATCACAGGTACTGGGTCTTGACTTACGGATCTCTGAAGACTAAATGAACGCGACACTCATACGGACAGACACACAGGGAGGAAATATTTTAGTCCCATATCTCTCCATCTTCTGTGGTTTTTGTTACCAATGCAGAGAAAATGGAAGCAAATAGGAAGTTGACGAGAGAGGAACTAAGATATCCGTGTTTGTCTGATGTTATGGTAAATAGATGTGTTGTTGTGTTATTGTTGATAAAGCCGGAAGTCCTCTCTCTCTCTCTCTCTCTCTCTCTCTCTCTCTCTCTCTCTCTGGAGTAAAAATAAAAAAAATATAACATTAATTTCATTTATAATCAGTTTTTTTTATACATTTGTTGCTGATATAATGTGTATATATACAGTATATGTACGTATCCATGTAAAATTTGTATGTATCTAATGTATACCTGAATGTATGAATCGACAATGTACGCATATAACATTGTTGCTTTATGATGTATTAATAATCAAATATTGTATTAGATATTAAGTGAAGTCTTGATATCATTGTTTATTTAGAAATACACCGATCTATCTAATTCACTTTAAGCTACGGTACAAATATGTCAACTTGAATGACTGCCTGACTGGATAACATGACTGACTGTATGACATGACTGGTTGACTGGATAACATAAGAACATAAGAATAAGAAAATAAGGAGTCTAGGACGATACAAGTTGCCGTAAAGCATGAAGGCTGTTGCTGGTATTGCCCTGACTGCATAGTCAAGGTGTACGAGACGATTGTAAGCTATAAGGGAACGAGTTCCCTAGGGACGAAATTAGATGAACCTGGATCTTTGCTGGTTGCCAAACTTGAACAAGTTGGGAGAGAGATCCTTGCCAAGACTAAGGAAGTAGCCGATAGAATGGAGGTGGTAGTGTAGGGGAGAGTATCCACTACAATGAATACACTGCTGTGCGCCATGCTGCCGCGACAACTCCGTGGCTACACCATCACTTAGCTCCGGTCTCGTCAACCAGATCAACGGTCCTCAGAGAAGTAACATTCCACCAGACAAACAAGACATGAGGGACCTGCTACAATCTCTACACCGCAGGATGGACACCCTCGAGCAGTTCTACTCCTCCAAGTCTGTTGTTGATCCTGCCCCTGACCCACGCACTGTGTCCTCCCGACCCCGACATCCCATTCCTGCCTCAGACTAATCCGCCAGCCCCCAGCACAGTGTACCTACCTTCTGTTGGTACCATCAACGTTTTGGTGCTAATGCTAGACGCGGTGAGGCTCCCTGCAACTTCACGAGGAAGTGACGTCGACAGGGGTTGGTAAACGCCACAACCTCCGTCACTTCACGCAAAGAGGACATGGACTGTAACCCATCAGATCTCACCCTAGGCGAGCCCCTTCGCCTACCCGGGGACTTCTCATTTACTCCTGACCTTGACCACTTCACTCCTGCTACCCGTCACGACCTACTGCAAACACTATAGCAAGCAGTTTCTGCATTCAAAGCTACTGCCCCACGCCAGCCTTCCCATCGCCCTGAGCACATTCCTCCTGCACTACTCAACGCCAAGTATGTCTTCGTCAGGCGCGATGCTCACCGCAACCCACTTCAACGCCCCTACGACGGACCCTTCCCGGTTTTTGCACGGTCAGCGAAGTTCCTGACGATCATTCACAATGGCAGACACGACACCATCAGCATCGATCGAGTGAAGCCGGCCACCTTTCCCGTTGGGCCCCCAGCCCAGCATTACCCCCAACAAACCACACCTGCACCAGTCTGCCCACAATTGCCTCTTGCAGCACCACCTCGCCCACAACATTTCTGGGTACCCTCTTTTCATCCTCAGGTACCCACTGCTCCTGACGTGGACTCTGCTCCCGATGAGGATCCTGCATCCGACCTTATTGACCCAGACACCCCACCCGGCGCCCCTGAAGACTTTGCACCTGCCGTGAGAGAAGCACCACATTCCTCGCCTGTTCAACCTTCTCTTATCTACAACCCTCCTTCTCCCTTTGCTTCTCCCACAGATCTCGTGTCACTAGACAGAGTCGTCACCCGTAGCGGCCGAGTGGTTCACACCCCTGCCCGTTATGTCTCACATGTGGAATGCAACCCTGCCGACAACAAGTTTCCTGCAGCGCTCAGAGGGAAGGGGAAGTATTGTAGTGGATACTTTCTCCTACAACGGCGATTTGTCACTGACCAGCTGACCCCACGGCGAGTTCCTCAAACCAAGCCTAGCTTTCGGACTGCGCGGTGATTGGCCAGTTTCTGCCTTTCACCTTAGTCAATCAGCAGCGCCGCTCACTTCCGGCGGACTCGTACAAATACCCCCAGCCTCGCCGTTCAAGGTATTTGATATTTGGACCCATGTCCTGGAACGGGGTGGTAATATTGTCATTATTTTTCGTTTCACAATTTAGGGTAAACCTGATTTCTCTGTGATCACTGTTCCCTAGTTCTTCCCCTATTGTAATATCTCTGATAATATTTTCTTTATATGTTAATACTAGGTCTAATATATTGTCACCTCTAGTAAGTTTTGTAATTAGTTCTTAAAAAAAATCCTGTACTGCGTCTAGGAAGTCGTCAGATTCATAGTCACCTACAATGTTGTCCCAGTCAATATTTCTGAAGTTGAAAGGGTTTACTGTACTAGGATTTTGACCTGATTTTGAGTCATTAAATAAATAAGTAATGTAGAAGAGAAGAGAGGTGGAGAGTCACGTGACAGATACGTTTTAGTGGGTTGAACAATAAGTGTTTCCTGTTGTGTGTTTCTCTATGTTTATACTTGAGGAGATAACAGCAGATAAGAGTGTTCTGTGACGCTGTACTGTATAAGGCAGGATCTATGTGTATCCTCTACTGTTATGATGTATTATATTTTGTAAACAGACTAACGAAGGCAAACACGAAAGACCATATAAAATGATTAACTGTAGAATAATTACTATCATTATTATTCAACCAGACAACCACAATTTAAGATAACTGTTTCATTAGATAGTTTAAGCCTCTCTAAGATCGCGGTATTGTCTATGATACTGTATAATGTATATTTACTTCATTTATTTGTTTACTTTTTCATTTACTTTATTGTAGACTAACATAAATATAAACTTCAGATGGTAAAAGTAGTCATGTCGGTAAGTTAGTAGCAGCTTGTTTACTGAGCCAATTCTGTCAAACTGTGTTCCCAGATATGGCGGTTTACTACCAAATTTGGCTATTTTTTCTAAGTTTAACGAGGCAATATTGAAGGTGGCGGGTGTGGTGTTCTTTGGCTGGCTTCAAATTATTATTATTATTGTTAATATTTTAGTATAGAGACGTATTCCGTATTCCAGCATTACATTAGTTTTCAATTCCAGTATTTTTTGGTTTACGTGTGAATAAAATTATGAAAATATTAGTAAAGATGAACTCACACCTGCAGGCTTATATAAAAAGAAACAATTTAGAGCCGTAAATATATTGATAATTTTGTGAGAAACTAGGCGAGAATTTGGCAACCTTTGGAGTAATTTCGCGAGTTGGGAAAATTTGATCTGAGAACACTGTATAGTTATGTATGTCACTCAGTGTTGACTGTACCAGACTGACAGGCAACAATTCCGTTTAAATTTACTCCTGTGCGGGCTTCTCTGACATTTGTTCCTCAAGATAATGCAGGAAGATTCTTTGTACAAAGTTTCGAGTTGAAGTTTAATCTGTGGAAAGACCAGAAAGTTAATTAAACAGAAAATAGTGTTATTGAACAGAGCCTTGAGCCAGGCTGGTGGTGGAAACAAACTACCTGGTGATTTGTGGTGATTATTTTGAAAACCTAGAACTTGTTGATGAGGATAATGTCAATATCTTACATTACTAAAAGTGTGAAAAACAGTGTTGATAAGTGCACCTGAAGGCAGCGACCCCGGAGAGGTGAGTACACTAAGTTATTTTTTATCTTATTCACCACTTATGAGCTTACTAGCCGTTTAGGCGGTCTATCCAGTGTTAGTACAGGAGGAAACCAGGACCGGGAAACCTGTGGTGTTTGGTAGTGAGGGTCACACTGAATAACACCCTTCTCACGTTTGTCCGGGCCGAGACTCGAACACATGACATAGTAGTGAGAGTTACGCTCGTTACCCTGTTGACTGTTGGATGTTTCCCAAGTACCAGATATTTCTTCATTATATAATTTACCTTTAATAAGATTAACTAAATTATAAAATAATTCCAGGGTTTTAAATTCCACTAATGTAAAATTTAACGTTACTTTGAAATAAAAAATAAATTAAATTACTAAACGTATCAAAATCATTACTAGTTTTATAAAGTAGAGATAAAGTTTAAATACTAAGCCTTGATTTATCCGGGAGAATTGATTATTTTATATTGATTTTATTGCACCTGTCATTAACACTGCTGTGGTAACGTCAGGTACTGAGGTAAATGGCTTGTAGCAATGTTAGCGTTGAGGTTAAGTTGGGTTAGTTTAGGTTAGGTTAGGTTTGGTTAGGTTAGGTTAGGTTAGGTTAGGTTAGGTTACAGTGTCTAGGTTTAATTAAATGTTTAACTAACTCTGTGTTTTATGGGGGTAGAGTAGTGTTTATTTTTCAGCTGGAGGTAAGGTCATGAATTCTAGTACGACACAAAGGTATTTTTTTCAGATGTAAACTTTATTTTCAGATGAAGATAATAAAGTTCATATGTATTTTTGTATAACTTATATGTAAAGTTTATTTAAAGATGAAGGTAAGGGATATTAATTTATTTTACGGCAACCCCACATTCTCAATATACGCATCTATAGTATGAATAAATTAAAAAAAATATATATGGCGTTTGCTCAATAGTAATCGTTTTCTGTAACCTTATTATTTCTTCTGTCTGCTACACTCTACATTGCCTGGCTGCTGTAGTATACTCTGTCTGGCTGCCGGTACTATATTGATTAGGTAACTTTGCTTCAATATTCGTGCTGGTGTTGTAAAAATGTTTAACTGTGGTTCTTATTTAGATAACCTGGCTAATTTTACCTGGCTATTAAACACCCTAATGCTGACCTGACCTGACCTAACCCCCCCATTTAACGTTAAGGTGTTCAATCATCAAGTGCAAAATGGGGTTCCTAATCTTCATGAGATACATAATTACCAACACCTTCTCCTGGTGTTACTGCTACCTCATACAACTGTACTGTGTGTGTGTGTGCCATTGTAACAGAAAACATATAATTTCTTAAACCAACTACTGTAGTATGTATGCTTGAAAAGTTTATTACACACACACACGTTATCATCACCGTCATTATCATCATCATATTGATTTATTAAGGATCAGACTTAACTCCCGTGAAACAAGATATAGAGTAGGTGAAATACTTGTACTGTAAGGTCTAATATCCTTCACCAGTGTACCTGTTGTTCATCAGTGTGTGGGACAACAGGGTACCAGTGAGTAGAATTCAAGTATCCTGGAATATTGTGTTTAAATATAATAAAACCGGGAGTTATACTAGAGTTAATATTTTTTGTGATGTAAGTTACTTGAAATAAATATCATCATCTTAAAACATTAAATGATATTGATATTCTGTACTGGAAATAGTAGTGTTCATGAGGTTATGGGATTACAGATATACTTTATGTAATTTTTGTAATTTATTATTTTTATGTGTTTGTCTTGATTTATAATTTATATTTAATGATACAAATATACATATAACTAATACAATTATTGATATTATTTCGTGATATATGAACCCTGTTGGCTGCCCCTCGTTGTTTACCTTACACCTCCAGCTGATCCCAGGGTCGTCTCTTGTTTTTTTTACCTATCCTCTGCCTCAGGTAAGACCCAGTTATGCTAATTAATCATATATCAAGACAATATTTAACATCACTTGATGGTTCAGGATGATGTAGACGTGTGGGAGGATAGTAGTGATGGTTTATTGTCATTTCACTATTCGAGGTTCAATAGTCGTACTTACTGTTATCATATAGTTTTTGTCTTGTATATAGTTTATTAGGTATGTTTGTACTGTTACATACGTTTTTTTATCTATTTTTTTTTTCGTTGGACGTTTTCCGAAAAAAATTATGGCAAAATACACCAAAAAACACTAAAAAAAAATAAACTAACGTGACCTAACTTAACTGACTCACCATATGAGGGAATCACCTATTTCTTACCTTATTGGCCTGGTTCTTGTTCGTCGTTGCATTCTGGGATTCTTACCCAACGCCACATATGTTGGTCTTTGCGATATTTACATTCCGTCTTGCTCTTAGTACACTTACTGAGGTTGGAAGAACACCATGCAATCGAAACTGAACTCGAATTTCAAAATATGAGACCAAAAAGAATACTCGAATTTGATTGGGCCAAAAATACTGCGAATTAAACCCAAACTCATTTTAATTGGTTGCAAAAACAAAAACACTTTTGATTGGCCGCGTGACGTTTACGGGAACGCATGTTCGTGATGATTTATGAAGGAGACGCGGGAGACACGCAGTGTTGGAGGTGAGGCAGGTGATAATGGCGGAAGATTAATGGAAGAAAATAGAGAAAATTTTGGATATGCTATCTCCGTTATTATACATTACCGCCGGTAATGTAATAGATGAAAATTATCTTATAATTAGACGTCTTATTAGAATATGATAATAGATTAGTGGTAGGAATGTGCGGTGTGTAAACATAAAAATACCGTTTAATTTACTGTTAAAAGCTACGGTTAAGGTGAGTTATGATAATGGTACTTTTATTTTTGGAGTTTTCTTTAGCTACCAAGGACATACACAAAGGTTAGTAGTGTTTGAAAAATGAGATAAATTACTTTGTAAAATTGTAATAGTATTCAATGTCATAATTTGCATGTAATAAAAGGTTGGGTATTATTTTAGTTTTGGTCATCCAGGGAATCCTAGGAATTTAGGTTAGAGGTAGTTCCTGGGTTCTGTGGCTAGGTTAGGTTGGTTAGGTTAGGCTGGGTTGGGTTGGTTAAGTTAGATTAGGTTAGGCTGGGTTGGGTTGGTTAAGTTAGATTAGTTTACGGAAACTCATTCCCATGGCAAGAGTGGAGAGAATTTTCCCAGAATTTTCCCAGAAAGCTCAAAATTCATTCCACCTATGAGAAAATTGTAAGATAATTAACTTTGAACCAATTTTTTTATATTTTGAAAATCTTCCTTTTTCTTGAAAGTCTTGTTCAATGACTTTAAGGTACCAGAGTTGTCTCGTCTTCTTTAGGATTCTAGTTTGTCTACAAGTTTTGCTTTGGTAACCCCTTCACTACAGGGACAACACTTTTGATGTTTTATTCGACTAACACCAGATGATGACATTCAGCTGAGAGAGAGACCCGTACATAAGGGGTTAAAAAAGAAGCGCTTTGGCTAGGACTACCAAACATTTTCTTTTTCTTTGTTTTACTGTCACACGTTTTTTTCTGGCCAAAATGCTTTTACAAGTAGTCCCCGAGTTTTGACCATCCAACTTATGAATGGGATCCCAATACATTCATCACAAAAATTTTTAATGAAAATTCCATTTTTTTTTTTTTACATTATTTTCATGTATAATTTACAGTATTTAGCTACATTATTTGTTATGTATGGAATATTATTGTTTTGTATCGGCAAGATTGCTTTAACTTAACCTAATCTATGGAATTAACACTGTTCTGACTTACGAACAAATAGACTAATGATTAGAGTCCAGGAACATATCCCTGTTGTAGGTCAGGGACTGCCTGTATGTGCCGGTATTTAGATTTCTTAGAGTAATAATGTTGCTCTTAGTTTAATTATTTTCATATTTTATGTTATTTGTACATTGGTGTGATGATGTTATTATTTATTATTCACTAAGATATCTAATCAAGCTTTAACGGCCGTAGTCGTGAAACAGGAGGTAAGTTTTCTAACCCTCGCACCGCACGTGGTATAAGCAGCCATCCTCACTTTGACTGGTGTACTTAGGAGAGGAAATGCCTGCCCCTTCGAATGGTCAAGCAATGGAAACAATTAGTAACAGTGGTTGTCACTTCATCAGCAGCAACGACGCAATTTAAACACTAGTGGGTAGTTTTATAAAAATTACATTGTCAATCTTTGCGATGGAATTCATATGCAGCTCTTGTTTATTAGGCTGACGGTCCTGTTAAGACAAGATACAAGTACCCACTACCCATTTAGGCTTACCTCAGCGTCTGCATAGCTGGCAACACACACGAGCCATCGTGTCGTACACTTGGTAATACAAATTTATCACAAAACTGTCTTATCTTGAATTGTATATATCTTGCTTAAATGTGTGGCTTTAGTTACCATTTTCTTCCCCATAACTGTGTGTTTGAGTCTACAGGGAGTCTTCCTTCCTTCTATTGACTGGCCATGTCTGATCTAACCATACTTTATACACTGACCAGTACTCAACATTAATTGAAAATAGTACAGTGGAATCCCAGTTATCCCCCAATAAATTCTACAATGCAATGCTACAGGCTTACCTCGCAAATTTGTCTCAGAAAAACGGACTTCTTTAACACTTATTTCACTCTATAAACAATGGTGCATAGAAATAAATGAAATACAGGTATGTATAATATAAAACTATGAAATAAGAAAACTGAAGAACATGGGTGTGTGTGTGTGTGGGAAGTGAATGCGTGTTGAGGCGGTGGATTACCGGGCTATAATTGCAGAATGTGACGCCACATCATACATACAGCCAGCGCGGCGGCCACACATTTTTAAGTCAGCTGAGTGACTGCCTGGCTGAACTGTGTTGCGTTGCCCAGATGGTGTGTGAGTGTGGAAGGAGCTATTTTTTTTACACAGTACCTAAAATATGTGCTGTTGTATTTTATGTAATGCTATGTATCGAGTTTATTGTTTATCATAGCAATAAATATAGCAGCTCATCCCCTTTGTGTGGTATTCAAATTTGTGATTCTAGATGATTTTGGAGGAATATTTATTTCTGTATTATTATTTCATTTTGGTGCCGGATAGTTGAATCTTCCAGTTTCCCGAATACTGGACTGGATAACTAGAATTCTTATGTACAGCAGGGTCGGGATATATCGCGACTTTATATAGCGATTATTTTATATCACGGCTACCAAAATTATCGACATTTTCCTATGCAGTTTCTCCTCGACTTACAATGGGGTTCCGGACTGACTACCAGGTCGTAAGTCGAAAATGCGAAAATATTATAGAAATTCTAAAATGAAATGCTGTACAGTAAAAGTAATCAATAATGAAAAATGAATAAAGTGTTACTGTGCCCTTACCTTTAATGTAGTCAGCTGAATGCACACGGGGCCTCAATAATTTTTTTATTTAACATGGAGACTACATTAATTGGATGAAGCAGAGGAGGAGACAGGGCTGGGTGCGTCATCAATTTTGCTTTCTTCAGACAGGCTAACATACTTGCTTGTTGAAGGTATTGGATCATCTTTAGGGAGTGAAGAGGCAGCAGTGGTGGGGTGTGAGGAGACAGCAGTGGGGGACTTCTTAAGATATATGTACAATTTAGACTGCACAGTTTGCCTTTTCTTTTCACTGTAAATCTCCCTGTAGCAAGCAAGTACATCTTGGATCAGTCTGTCAACTTTTGCAAAACGCTCAACATTTTGATCCATTTCTTAAAACATTTGCATCCCCTTATTAATAGTAGCAAATGCTTCTGCTTTGTCCTTCAAATTTGTTGATATCTTCGAGTGAGAGAAGCCAAGGTTGCGAGAAATGGTTGCTACCGTTTTTCCATTTTCATATTGCATTATTATTTTCAATTTCATCTCAAAAGTAATTGACTGTCTCCTTTTCTTATCAGCACCACGAGAACTCTCACTTTTACGCTTGCCAGCCATTTTAAAGGGAATCAGAAACGAAAATTTTGTCGGTACACAGCGCGATCACTAACAACACCATCTGAGCTGGCTACAGCGTGGATGCTGTACACCAATAGGCGGCCCAGCCCACGCTGTCATAAGGGACGGAAACGTTTCGGTACTAGAAAATACGTAATTTGAAAAATATTTTATACGACTACGGCGTTTGCATGTCCGGGTTGTCGTAAGTCGGGTAGGTCGTAAGTCGAGGAGTACCTGTATATAGCAATATTTTTTTATTTCGTGAGGGAAATCGGGCAGGAAATATTTCAAATGTACCACCATGGCAAACAAATGCGTTATTTGCTCACCAGAGGCGCCACCGTGGCTGCTCACTCACGCATTCAAGCTCGCCTGCTCAGTCTTTCTGAGTGAGTGACGAGAAACCAGCCGACTCTGCTGCAGATTACGACTTCTAAGGTGAGTGTAAATGGGTTGGTAGTGACGTGAAGTGAAGAGAATGGAAAGCTTAATGGAAAAGATTAATGCTGTAATTAATATTTTTGGTTTGTTCGTTTATGTAGGTGTGGGATTGTCAAGTGAGGGTGGCAGTGTGGCATCTACTGCCAAGTCTGGTGTTCCCAGGATGGTGCGTCAGTTGGCGAGTCTGGTGTTCCTTCATATTGACATTAAAATAGCCTGTTGTTCCCAAGTCTAGTGTTCATTGGTGCTTTAGTTAGTAAGAAAATGAACTCGTTAAGTCAAGTATAGTCACTTTTTTGGGCCTCCAGAACCTAACCCTATTTTCCCCATTGATTAGGTACATGAAATTATATATCGCGATTTAGTATGCAGTATTATATAGCGAACATCGTTGAACCCTATCTTGCGTTATATCCTGACCCTACTGTATGTGGGAATAAAAATGTAACAAAACCTATGAAATTCAGTCTTGAATCAACCTTGTTAGACATTGTGGGTTAAAGATATCAACATCATACTGGATTTTTTTTCTATGCTCTATTATGGTGATCGTCTATCAGTTATACTTGTTGGTGAACTTTCTTTGGTCGTCCTCTATATCACTGGTGAGCAAGTAGCAATAGTGATCATCATTTACGAAAAGAAAGAGGTGTATCATCTGTGAGTTAGTGTTGTTGTTCTGGCTGTACGTTTTCAAGTGTTGAGGATGTAAATTGCTCGTGTACGTGTATATCAACGTTCGTATTTGCGGTCATTGAACTTTACTTGAACAATTAAGGAATATACAGCGCTACACTTTCTTTTACTACAGTGAAATTTTACACCTACAGCAGCTATGTAATTCTACAAAAAAAAATTCAAAGGGGAGGCCTCGAGCCCACAGTAACTCAACACTGCAGTCACCCTCACCCAACTGAAAGTAAATACATTCCGGCTTGCGCATCAAGACCGTCAGATACCCGGGGATGTGCACGGAGAGCACCTTCCCTCAGATTGAGACTACGGCCACGAGTCCTAAAACCACGACATATTTCAGGCTAAGTGTTTATGAGAACAAACGTGGATAGCGATACTGACCAAAGTGGCTCTAACGACGGCATAAAGGTCATGGACACCTCGGAATGGCTGGAAGAGACGGGCAAGATGCACATCCACCGTGCCGACATGAACAAACTGATAATGAACTACCTCGTCATGGGTGAGTTACTCTTGTGTTATTGTCAACATCATCATCACCGTCATCATTTTATTGCCATTTTCCATGTTTCTGTCCTTAACTTTTCAATATTGTCATCGTTAGACTTTGCTGTGTGTGTAGCTGTTCATCCTTTTTTTATGCTCTGCTATTTATGCAAGAGAGTGTACAGTTTTGGTTTTCACTTCTCTATCTGTCTGTATATTCAGTGTAAAGCAATTAAATTATATACAGTACAGTATAGGAATCAATATATATATATATATATCCTTGGGCTACCTGCCAGTCTGCATGACATTATACAAGAGTTACTGAATCATCAAAGTAATGTTCTCTTGTCTTTATCAGCTAAATCCTGAATATTTACATTAATGCAATAATTTAAGGACTTGTGAATTTAAAAATCTGTAGTATTTTGGCTCCATGATTGAGTATTGTAATATGAGGTGCTGAGGCTGAGAGAAAGACAGACAACAGAGTGGCTTGAGATGTATTTATGGCATCAGATATCTTCAAACCTCCATTTAAACTTTAAAAGCATTTTCTGGTGTTTTTACCTCTGTCGCTTGTCTAGTTCTCGCCCAGAGTGCCTCATTTGACTCAGCATTTTGGATGTTAGATTATACAGGTATTGTACTAATTATAGGATACCGTACTACTTTCAGAGGGGTTTAAGGAAGCAGCCGAGAAATTTTCCATAGAAGCGAACATAAAACCTCCAATGGATTTAGATCAGCTGGATGAACGTATTCGTATTCGGTCAGCCATCCAGACGGGCCACTTCCAAGATGCTATGAGGATGGTGACGGCGCTCCACCCAGAGATCCTCGACGATAACTCCCAGCTCTACTTCCATCTTCAGGTAACACATTACTTATTTTGTATTAAAATAGACACAGCTGTACTACTGTATTGTCTTCCATAGGGATATTGTACAGTGGTCTAATCAGATTTGATATAGGTGTGACAGGCTAATAGGTACGAGACAACACTTCTTGTGTAAATGTGCTGGAGGTGGGGGTAAATTGGCCTTGCCCTCAGGGTTTTTATCTGCCATGTGAACGTTTTTTAAACGCTTAGGGTTGTGATGTACTGTGTGTAAAAAAGTTCAGAGAATCACTCAAAATAGAAGTGTTGCATATGATACACATTATTACTGCACTATAATATGTCTGTAGGTGAAAAATAGAAGTACATACTACATGTTATTAATAAAGTACTGTTTTTATTAATTAATAAATTATCATGAGTTGGTTGAGTCTTGGTTTGATAAGGCGGTTGAGGCAGGAGGTGATTGTAAGACACAATGTACACCTCCGGTGGTGGAGAGGAGGTAAGTTTTCACTGTTGCTTTCATTGATTATATGTACTGTACTGTACACAACACTATTCATGTTTCTTAAGACACTTGTACTGCCTCCTCAAAGGCAGCTGTTGAGTTACCCCTCCTGTGCCACCAGTAGCAGCAGTCCATGCTTACACCAACTTTCCCTCATACTAACTGGATTTTGATTATTTTCTCCAGGGTTGGGGATACATGTGTCTGGTGTTGGACTCCAGTCTGGTTTGTAAGGGGATCCAGATGAAGCAAGTCTGGGTTAGAAGGAGTTTACTGTATAGTCACAGTCATATCAAGTTCCTGGACTAACCAACCATGACTGAAGGAAATAAGTTTAAATGTGTTCAGTTATACTTTACTGAGCTGTCACCAAATTTTGGATGTGAAAAAGAAGTTTACAAGAAAGTGTAGTCAAAACGTCTGGTAATAGGTGAATAATTTTAATGTTGAAAGTTGAATTATGTCTGTAGCTGCTCCCTGAGATGTTAACCCTTTCACTACAGGGATGACATTTAATTCAGCAGATAGGGGACCCCATACACAAGTGGCTAGTGTTGAAGATAACGATTAGACTATTAGGTGTTGACTGAGTTCTTCCTTTACAGCAACAAGTGTTAATTGAACTGATCCGGGAGGGTCGTGTTGAGGAAGCCGTAGTATATGCTCAGGACCACCTGGCTGAGAGAGGCCAGCGAGACCCATCCATCCTGAATGAGTTAGAACGGACCTTAGCACTGTTAGCTTTTGACCAGCCAGATACCTCCCCCTTTGGTGATTTACTGCATCCTTCCCATAGACAAAAGGTCAGTAGAGTGAAGTTGATTCTCAGTTAATTATATAGTACAGTACTGTACATGCCACTGATGCTATTGAAGCGTCTTATTAGCTAACCTAGAATCATATGCTGTTGGAATATATGCCATTTGCTCTTTTTTCATAAATTGTAATGATTGACCCCTGCTGTCTTTGGAGGGAGATGTATCTGGGAGTTGTAAAACACAATAATTTAAAGAAAAAAAAACAATGGATTTTTACTCAAACTTTGTAGATATATCAGACAAATTTAAAATCTTTTGAGTTACATGTTTTCATTGCTAAGAGTTATATCTCCCTGGATTTAGTTTAGGTTATCACTCTTCCTGGCGATTTGTTTCCTGTTGTAACTTACCTTGAGCAGATGTCGTACCTAAAGGTGTGTCGCCAAACATGTTCTATCCTAAAGATATTTCCATTTGCATCGTTCTCCCTGGGCTGTCCCCCCCCAAACAGCAGGTAAATTATAAACATATCATTTATGGTTGTAAACATGTACTGTACTTTGATAAACCAGTTTCTTTTATTGTGTAGGTTGCAAGTGAACTAAATGCTGCCATACTGCGAGCTCAGAACCAAGAAGAAACGACTCCTCTGCTGGCTGAGCTGTTGAAACTCCTCCTCTGGGCTCAGGATGAACTGGACAAGAAGAAGGTTCAGTACCCAGTGATGACAGATCTTATTAAAGGTCAGATCGAGGAACACAAGTGAACTTACGCAATCTTCCTCACAGTCACGTGTTAGTTTCTTCAATTTGATAGCACTGTAGCTAGAGATTATTTATTATGTACAGCAGACACTTTCCTGTTGAGGCAGAAACATAACTTGTGCTCCATAATCTTGTGATAATGTACTCAAGGTCTCTAGTGAAGCCTCTCTCGGCTTTTTGTATTGTTTTATATTATCAAATACTGTACTTGTAGAGGTACGGTATGATGATGATGTAGAGGTACAGAATGATGATGTAGAGGTACAGTATGATGATGTCGAGGTACAGTATGATGATGTAGAGGTACAGTATGCAATTTTTGAATCTGTTGTTGGTGTGCGTGAATTAGATTTCTGTCTCAAACAATTATTATTGTCTGCTGCCAGAGCGGTCATGGTGAAACGTCACTTGCACTCTCTCTCCAACTGTTTGCGGGTGACTATATCAAGTGAGTAATATTGTACTTTGTAATCTCCAACAAAAGTGATATTTTGAAAAAATTTTGGTAAACTAAATTGAAGAAATTTAACATATCCAGAGGACTTAATATATAGTTAAAATTTTTCATACATTTCATTTGATGGCCGAGAAGTACTTGGCTTAAATTACTTTGAGTGCAGCAACACACGGAGTATTTACAGCGTGAATATAACTTGTGGACTTGTTACTCAACAATATATGAGGCGTTGTGTGGAAAAACTAGCACGAGCACCATTCTCATTTTTTGTCGGGAAATTCATTCAAAGTTTACAACATTCAGTAATTGATAACATGGAAAGTATTCTAGTTAGATTGTTGCAGTTACTTTTAAAATGAAGCTGAATGTTTGTAAGTTATGCAAATAATTTTTTGCAACGATATTGTTAACCTCGCCTAACCGGACCTACCGTAACCAACAATAATGTTTCCTTAATGTTTTGTAATAAAAACTCGGGTAAATACAGTACACCCTAAATTGGTTTTCCACTGTGGGAAGCTTCACTGTCATCAGGCCCCTGGACACTGACTCCCTAGGTGGCTTCTGAGAATAAAACATTACTGAAGAGAAGCCTCCAGTCGACATAGAGGGCACAGGCTGGGCCTCAACATCAAAAACTTAGTCACTATCACTTGACATTGTTGTGTAGTGACAATACACAACTGCAAACGGCGATATTAATGAAGAAAAGCAACGCTCCCTTAGCACGAGATGCACCTCCTCCGCACTCAAGTCTCAAGACAAGGACTGAAAAAAAGTGCGCCACCAGCCCTACCCGGCATGCAGTTCTGCTTGCTGATTGGTTGCCTCCACCATAAAGCTCCCTTCTTACCCCCACCCCAAGCCCACAAACACACTTACAGCCTTATGACATAAGGCCCTATGTTTCACACAAAGAATTTGGCGGATGTGCTACATTCACCACGCAAAAATGATAAAAATGTAGCTTCGACGAGATGCGAACCAGAGTTAGGTTTTTGTTTATGGACTTTTAAACCATATGGTCAGTGTCGTTTGGGCATTCATTCATCACCTCATGAAAATAGTGTGTTTTAAGAACCATTTGCAGTCATGTGGCCTCGGTGGTGCTAGTTTCTCCACGCAATGCCTCGTATCTCCATGATACATTAAATAAACTTTATCAAATAATTTCAGAGCAATAGCTGGCATTCACTGTTTAATGCTGGTCATTTATATTACGATAAGAATTATGAAGAGGTTTATATAAATATACTTTTAAGCTTTTGAAGAAGGAATAAAGAAAGAGAATAACAATAGTTTTTGTTACCGTCAACAGAAAACTACACTACAGTTATTGGTGTCTAGTGTGAAAGGAAAAGAAGTTTTGTATTGACAGGAATTTTTCTTATTTTGCTTCAAATTGTATTCTTTTATAACAGACACATTCACCCAACACAAGACTAACACCTTGGTCACCTGACACACCCAAGACTAACACCTTGGTCACCTGACACACCCAAGACTAACACCTTGGTCACCTGACACCCAAGACAGATACTAAACATATAGTATACTATTATTTGAAGCAGGTTGTATACAATGTCAAAAACACGAGTGTGGATAATCATACAATTTTAATACTGTACTGAAAATTAATCGTACATTTGCCAATGCACAACAGTCGCCTTTCTCTGCCAATATTTTTTTGATAAATCTATTTCTTACATCAGACTCAGCAAATTCAACACATAAATAGTAATTTTCCTTAAGTTGTAACCTTAACTTTAGACTTAGAACTAATACAGACTCGATCACAGACACATAGTGAGTTCTGTAGCCTAGACGGAGGCGCACACACAGAGGGGCAACATTGTGAGCGGGTCACCAGAGCCGTTGGTCTCATTCAACTGGGAACTCTTAAGTATTTATTCTCATCTCTGAAATTGGCTTCATAGAACATAATTATAATTCTTAATCCTTTACATACAGCTATACACAATTTACATTAGAAACCTGTTATTGTTGTAAATTAAAAGGGATGGATCTTAATTAAAAGGGATGGATCTTAATTTTTAAACAGTTTCCGTTGCATCAGGTGTTATCATAAGTGACTATGACTGTTGTTAAAGGAAACTTTTGTAGCTGGGATGACATAAGCGTTTGAGCATTCATTAACAATGAAGGTTGTGTCAAGTCCCATACAATTATTAATGTACTGGTGATGGTAGTAGATCATTTACTAGTTATTTCATGTATTTATAGACTTTTAACCTAATCCATACACACCAGCAAAATTAATAATCTATTAAAAGTTCCATTACAAGAGAAATTAGTCAAAAATATTTAACAATCTCCAAATAAGTCACAGTGACCTCTGGAGTAAATAAAAAATACAACCATTCTCATCTACGGCTTCACAAATCAACATTGAGAATTACTCAAATAATATTAAACCACACTAAAAATTTTCAGTGGGGAAGTACCTGCTTATATATATTTACTTAGCACTCTACCATGCCCAACTCCCTCTTCATTAGTTTGTTACCAATGACTAGTTTAATCGTCAAGATACATAAACGTCCATGAGAATACAATATTTTGAGGTAACTTACTACAAAATGCCCCAATTAGGTTCAAGAGAAGTAATTTATGATACCAGAATATCACAGAATGCAGTAATTAGCCCTTGTGTTTTCTGTACCTTGTTTGATGTTTGACAATGAGAGGCTCTGTCTAGGATTAAGGCCCCACTAAAGGATTGAAGCTATGGTAGAGGTTGAGCCAGTCCCTCCTCTTCACTTCCAACAAGCAGTATGGAAGGCTACACTAATCACCAACTACTAACTGGGTACATTTAAATACAGCCTAAATTATTGAACATTTCATATTTAAGGTTAATACCAATCATTCAAGTATAAATATCTCTGATATAATCTGTTGTCAACATCATTAACCCTCAAATTTCAAAGTTTATATACTATAAAAAGTGCATCTCAACAACAGTGATGAGCAAACAACGCTCTGAAAGCTATCATGTCTGAAACCTTACCATTCATGTCTTTTACCATGACACACACATATACACTGACTTGAAAACAAAAGAAAAGTTGTTATAATTTTTTTTAATGAAAAAATGCGTGTTGCATGACATTCATAATAATTTATTTGGTAGTTGACCTTCATGATCCTGGGAGACTGAAGCAAAGTACGTCTTCACAGGCCGTGTTACGTCCGTGACACTTGTGTTAGATACTTGATGAAAGTTAACAATGTAAACTTCACAACCCCCTCCAAATGAACCTTAACTGTTTACAAATATTCCAAGTCTCCAGTAGGCAATAATGGATTAAAGACAGTTCACATCCTTCCAACTTACCATTAGATAGATAGATACAGTAGCATAAAATCCAATAAAGTGAAAAAAGCAGATCCTCAATGGACATATGTAGAGGCTACACATCTCCAGCTGCTGTGTTAAGATAATCATGATACAAAAAAGTAAATCACTGTATTTCCTAAGAGTATAATACATAACAGGATCTGGAAGAATTAATACTGTGCAATCATCACACTGTATCTCAGGAGGCTGGGACCATTGGCACTGCATTTTACATATTAATAAGTTATCATGACCGCCACAGGGAGAACTACACTGAAATATCTGAGAATCAGAATTTTCCATCTTCTATATAAGGGAACCATAACACATAACATGTACCATATTTTAAGTGCTAATTACTACCGAAGTTGACAGTGTCCTGGTGGAGTCGCTATACTCACCAAAGTTTCAACTATAATCTTTAATAAAAAGAGAAGAAAAGAAAAGTATTGCCAGTAAAATAAAAAATTAAAGCTTTTTTTTTTTACATATGATTATAGAAAACTACCACTAATGACAGGGTTTTTTTAATAGCAAATATCATTTCAATATTTCTTTCACTTAAACCATACAGTACTGTCTTCTTTTAATGTTTGTGCCACACTCCAAGATGAAGTATTCCTCTCAAAACTTTACTCATGAATGAGATGCAAAGTCTGTTTATCTCATGGCCTCTTATAGCGAGTGTGATGGGCTATGTACACACCACGTTGGACAACATGGTAACACACTGCTAATTCTGCTCAGCATCTGTCCTTGTATCACTAACAACCTGCATGACCTCTATCATATGCCTCTGTTAACTTGATGCACAGTTAACACCTTACAAAGTGATCAGGACCTAGTGTTCTGTTTAATGTTTTCTGTGGTACTAAAACATTCTGGATTTGAAGTTGATGTTACGTAGCTAGACTCACCAAGAGGTATTTAAATATATATAAAGGTGATCTACATGAATCAAGTCATTGATATATATGTACAGTTTCACAGGCATTTTTTTTGTGTCCAGATAATGAGTGAGTTCCTACCTCATCTCACTGACAGTGTCCAAACTTGTACAGGTGCATCAGCTATCTCATAAAAATGGCTATGTCTCTTTACAGTGAAGCGTTCACTCTATAACTCTATACACACTAACAACTTTACATGATTTCTTTAAAATAAAATAAAATAAAATGGTCACAAATGTACACCAAAATATTGTTTTAATACACACAGGAAACTCAACTGTGTTTTAATATAATACCGAATATTTCTACTGCTTTTCAAACTTCTGTGATAAATTATTATAAAAAAGAAAATATCGTATAAGACTTTTGTCACTGATTGCAATTATATAGTACTTAGGTTAGACATTATCATAAGTAATTCATTCCTGTCATGAGATGGTGTCCCCATGATAACCTGTACCAACTATCCTGTGATATAAGGTTAACAGAGATGATGTGGTTAATTGTATCACAAAACTGGAATCAGTAATCCTACTAAGTCATGTAATATGACAAAATGTTGCATCTCACTCCTCCAAACTCACTGTCTATCTCCCCAAGTATTTATTCTTATCATTAAATCTAACACAACTCTAATAGTTCCTTCTGTTGTCTCTCAAATACCAACAATATATGGAGGATATATCATATACAAGTACTGTAGTTAAAATATAACGGCCGACCAACCTTTACCGAAATAAAGCGTCCAGTGATCATCGCCACTCAAGGACAATACCAACTCAGAGTCCATCTTACGTTTAGCACCAGTTAACATAAACATGCCTTAAAACTATTCATCTTGAATTGAAAGCAGTTCCTATGGTTTAGCTGCTTTTCTGAGTTACTGCTACATAATAGTTTTCTCTGTAAAAGGAAAATGTTAATACAGAAAATATAGCAGTGGAGCACACAGTGTGGGAGCTGACCCAAGTATTGCTAACAGGGTTGGGAAGGAACTTATGACTTGGACCTCCAACATGTTTGGAAGGTGTACCATACATTAACACAAGGTTGTATTGGTAACACTGAAAAATACCCAGCATTTAATTATTCCAAATTGTTCACCACTAGAGTAGTACAGTATTGGCAATAGAACCAAAGTACATAATGCTGGACTATCTCCCTCCCTGTAAGTATTGCAGTGGAGTAAGTAAAGAAGACTCGAGTCAAATTACACACATCTTCACTCTACACAACTACCACATGTCACCAGTCTCAACTCTTTCTATCTAATTTGTATCTTCTTTTCCTGAAAATCTTTCAACTCTCATCTTAAATTCCAAAAGACAAACTAAATCACATCCTTCATGATCATCTAAATATTTTAAGAGTTTGCAGTTTTGTAATTCCTTCACCATACGATGCATCTATTGCCTATGAACTAACAAGCACATCTGTATTATTTTGTTTATTATAACTCCTGTGACGTCAACTTTAAGCAAGGCACAACATTGTATGGAACTAATGTTTTGAAATGAATACAGTATCTGATTCCTGACCTTAGCACCTTGAGTACCTGTCCACCACTTCTCTGTCTCTACCATCACTGTTTACTCTTCCTCAAGTGCTCTATCTCTTCTACTACTGCTCTAACTCTCACCACTGTAGAGTCTCTCCCACCTCTGCTCTTAACTCTCTCACCACTGCAGCATCTCTACCATCACTGCTCTATCTCCTCTACTACTGCTCTATCTCCTCTACTACTGCTCCATCTTTCCCACCACTGGTCTATGACCGCGGCTGCACTGAGAGTGGGCAGGCGAGAGCGGCGGCGGGCTGGCGTGTTTGAATGGCCTCACTGGAAGCGGAAAATCGCCGTGGTTGGAGGGAGTTATCATGGCAACGCCTTTCCCACCGACTGCACATGTTCACAATCCCTGTCTGGCACGAATACTCGAAGAGATGGCATACTCATGGAAGTTTCAGCTGGTGTGAGTACACCAGATAAATGAGGAGAGAGAGCAGCTTGGTGAATACCACCATCTGACCCCGCAATTGCAATTGGACCCTGGCAAATTTTATGAATATTTCCGCGTGAAGCCTGAGACTTTCCATGAGTTGCTATCTCTCATCGAACCTCGCCTCGAAAAACAAACTAAAAACTTCAGGAACCTAATATCTCCAGAGGAAAGACTGGCAGTAACAATCCGTTGTTTCCATTTTCTCGTGTGATTTTATCAAGATTTATCTTATCCACGTTTTCATTGTGGATTTACATGAAATATATATATATATATATATATATATATATATATATATATATATATATATATATATATATATATATATATATATATATATATATATATATATAACTGCTCAAGCGGGAAAACTCATCTACTGACGCTTCCTGCCTGGACCCGCTCGGGCACGCATGCACTGGTGTAAGCTCGCGACTGCTGCCAGTGCTCCAGTGATGGAGAGAAGGATATTACTTCCTGCCCTTTACACCCACTGGCTGATACAGTACAGTTCCCTCACTACCATTCTCAGATCAACATACAACACATACGAAACAATAAAAAAAAGAAGAGCAAAATTATATTACATCAGCATTGGGTTAAGAATTTCCCATGCAGAGGTGTTCCTGAAGCCGTCGGCCACAGGTCACGAACAGCAACTAAAACAAGACTGGAATATTGAAGGTACCTTCAGTCATTGGAGAAAAGTATGATACTTGATTATTTTTTTTTTTAGTTTCTCTGTCAAATTTAGAGTTCCTAAGAAAAAATGATGCGATAGTGTACTGTACAGGATTATGAAATTCAAAAGTTCATACCTAAGTGATTCTCACAAGATATTTGACTATCTTGTCATGAAAAAAATACTGGAAAAGTAGTGAATAAATCTAATCGAGGTACAGTAAACCCTCGAAGATCCAGACCCGGGAAATCTGGATTTTGGAAGATGCGGACAAAAAAAATTGGGGGGTTCTGGGCTAAGAAGTTTCCCTAAGAAACATTCCCAAACCAGAGCAAAGAACATTTTAGGCCCGTGGGTGCTGCTTGACCCATCAGTTGCTTGGACACAGGTGCCCGAGGAGGTGGGAAACATAAACAGAGTTGACAATTGTCGTTTGTGGGAATATTAATTCATTCTTTCTAGTAATGATACAATGTTTCTTATTATGTTATCATAGGTAAATGCATGGTTTAATGCGGTAATTTGTTTATCACTCCTTTAGTACTGTATTTTGTGGATTTCTTATATCATTTATTATTCGCCAGAAAATTCGGACAATCGACTTTTCCGGACAGGCGGTCCCCCCCCTTTTAGTCCGGATCTTCGAGGGTTCACTGTATAGTAATTGTCCTCACAGCCCGACTAAGTGTTTGGTAACTATCATAACAGGGGCAGTACAGTACTCTACCTACCTGCTTTTAACTTCACTTTATCCCCCATACTGTACTTCTTTCACTTCAAATATTTGTCTTTTATGTGAACTTTATCAAAAGTTTACTGGCAGCATTTAAAATACAAAACAACAACGTACAACAAAATCAAATTACTTCTTATCTTCATTTATAAAATTAGGTTATTTTTGCCTTAACAACTGTGATAGAGTTTAATGTCTTTTTTTTTTCCATGTTCTAGTTTTTTAAAAATTAGCAAAAGTTGTAATACAGTACTAATTTTTTTGCTGATAAGTGAAGTGTGTGTATGAAGTTTTCCCTAATGAGGTAAATGAGATAATGACTGAATTATTAAGTAGACAGAGTAACAGTCACCATCATCAGCTCTTATAGTCTCACAGTTCAATATTCTGAGGAGTTTCTAAATTACCACATTTGATCACTCTAGATGTGTCATCACAGTACAAGTTGTGCATATAACTGACAGCTGACATATATTAATTTGAGCAGTAATTTTTGTCTCGTTGTTTGCTTAGAACTGAATATCATCTTTAACTGATAATATTCTACTGTTCCTGTTTGATCAAAGGTTCAAAACCATCAGATTTTTCACTTCACTTTTTCCATCACAGAGCCAATTTTCTTTTTTTTTATCTGAAAATTATTATTTATATAGTTTGTTCAGCAGCAGTCAATACACTAGGGTGCATTTTTTGAGATTGTAGCACTGGCAGTGTTACCAGGTGGGGCACTACCAACACCTTCAGTCACGTTATTACCTCCAACTATGTCTTGTTCATCTTGTAGCAGCATCTTGTGTACTGTATGATGAGTTCTATGATGAGTGTCTTCCTCTTCATGCAACCCCACCTCCCCCTACTTATAACAAAACTCTATACTCTGGAACCTTGATAACTCCACACAGCACCTTCCTGTGAAAGATCTGCTAAGCTTGTCCTCGGCACACAGGGGAAGAGGGTCATTCCTGTACAGTGTCTGCTGGGAATACAGATCTAAGAATAAGAGAAGCAGGTCTTGAAGATGATTTTGAAGGTGGTCTGGATGGAGGTCTACTGGCTGTACCTCCATCCTCTGCCACTCCATTCTCTTTTGCTTCCGACTCCTCTGGTACCGCGGACCCATTGAGCTTGTGGCCTAATTCCGAGTCCTCCACACTCGTCTCCTCCACTGGACACTGCTTGGGAACCGTCACCACATCCACTTTGGGTTCTGTCTTATCAGTGTCGGTACGAATGTGTGTGAGTGTGTAAAGATTGCCCATAAACATGTACTGTTCGCGCACCGCTTCATCTGGTATTCGTCCCGGTTCGTTTAGGCCGTCGTCGTCCTCGTCATCTTCGGTTATGTCGCCAGAACCACACGTGTCCTCATCAGGGAGTCTGGAATTATCATACAGCATTATAAACTGATATAAACTACAATACAACAAACCTCCACAAAAGCTGTATAACTCTCCAGTCCAGATGTGTGAAGTGTTGTACCTGAATATTTATAATACAGTATGATTCCTGCTTTAAAGGGGTAATGTGGTGTATTAGTTAGACCTACTGTACTGTACCTAACCAACATGACTCAGCATCAGCCAATCACTCAAGAGGCGATATATCAGATACATATGACTTGTACTTTAGAACTAACTCCTGAATATTTCATGAAGTTAAAGAACACCAAATATAGCACATACAGTACATAAAGTATGGGACTTGTTGTAGAAGATAAACAGTGAAAAGGCAAACAGAAAAACACAGGTTTGTAAATAATGCCATAGAATCCAAGCAAACATTGTCATTTAAAAGCATTTAATTCAGGCTGTGCAGATTTTGTGGAACATTTATTTGTCCTGGGCAAGTGACTTTTGACATTTCCTTGCCCTGACAAGTTTTTGGAGGAAATTTCCTTGTCCGGATTTATTGTATGCATCAACTCACAGATCACTTCTGTCCATCTAAATGGTGTCGGTGGCAGTAACCCTGTCACCCCACCTCACACTTGCAGGGTGTGTGGAAAGGCGGAGACAGTACCCGTGATCACCTGTCTTACCTAAACTACCGCCCCTTCCCATAATCTGGTGACAGTTGCATTAACCCTTCTCATGTGAGGTCATAACTCCTGTTACCTTATATCTACAGCTTTCAGCTTTGTGGTTCCTTTGAAATGTTGATAACTTGATAACTAAAGACTAATTTGTGACTTTATGTAAAAGATATATTATATTACCAGCACTTGACATAGGTCACTAATCCTGGTACAGTACACTGTTGACAAGAGGCCTGTTGATGGTCCTTCCTGGTTAAACATGTTTGGTGAGGTCGAGTCACACAGCACCTGACAAATTCCTGTCAGGTACTTTCCTCTCAAAATATTAGCTTGTCTACCAGACACATGGCCATAAAAAAATCACTTGCCCAGCATCTGGTCTGGGCACAGTCGGGCTGCCGGGCGCCGCTAAACTGCACAGCCTGATTTAATTTTTCCAGTGACTTACAAAGAAGCACAACATACTGTATCATGATGTTTCATCACCAAACTGCACTATTTACAATCTGAAATATGAGCCAAGTTTCAGGTGAGTGTAATAGCAGGTGCAGCCACCCAGGTCATTCCCCCGGGGTACAAACGTGCTATACAGAACACGGTACAGGTGCGAGTGTCACTGATCACATCAAGTGCTACATGGGTCTTGCGTCACTCTGTGAGCTTACACTGCTGAACACAACTGGGGAAGATTTAGGGTGAGCTTGGGGGATGCTCGTCCCACTAGACACAAGGCAGAATCCTCTAGCTGTAGCAGCTCTGTAACAACAAGTTAACTTATTATTTACTAAATTGTCAAGCATGGCTGAAGTACACTCCATCACATTATTGATAAAAATAACTTCAAGACATACAGTAGTACAGTACTCTAATATTAGACTAAAATACTAGGCTTTGTGTATTATTGTATGTGTTGCGAGTCAGGGTGAGATGTCCTCACTATAAAAACACTTCAGACTCACTTTTTAACTCATGATTGTATTTACCATGAAATATTTTTTTTGAAGAAAATGAATTTAAGTTTATTAAAAAGATTAATGAGTGTTTAAATTAGTACAGTACACTAAATCTGGCCTTACTAACACTATCCTCAGCTGAAACACATTCCCTGTGGCATGACAAATACAGTATATAAATTTATTGTAATTTTTCACATTCAGAGGCTGGTCATTGTTGTCTTCTCACCTCATAAAAATAAACAAATGAAGCAGTTATATATATTAATTCCTAATTCAAAATTTCTACCAAAACAAATCTTAAATGTTGACTGAAATCTGGTCCCCGAGATATGCTAGGGACTGTCAGTTGGTTGAAAATGTTCAAAGGAGGGCCACCAGACTGGTGCCTGCACTTCGGCACCTCAGCTACCCTGAGAGATTGGAGCACCTGAACTTGCCTAGCTTATACTACAGACGGGCAAGGGGGGACCTAGTTGAGGTGTATAAGCATCTCAGAGGGCACTACTCAGTTGAGTGTCCTTACTTGGAGCTGGCGGACGCTCGCCCCACAAGGGGTCACAGCTCAAGATTGAAGAAGCCGCAAGTCCAGAAAACCGTGAGGGCAAACTTTTTCGGAGTGAGGGTTGTAAACTCTTGGAACAATCTACCAGAGTGTTGTGACGGCACCGAGTGTGAGCTCTTTCAAGACAAGACTTGACCAACACTGGAGCAGGTTCAGGTACATTCAGGAGCCGGTGCATGTCCAATATTTGCCAACAGTGCGTGACAGAGATGTGACCGATCGCCCAGGCGGCTAGCCAGCCAATCTTTTGGTGAAGAAGATAAATGAAAAGAGACGTGACCGATCGCCCAAGCACACTGCAAGAGCTGAACATCACCAGTAACTACTAGACCGTAACTACTACGCTACCACAGCATCTACAAGACCATAACTACTATACTACCACAGCAACTACAATATCACCACACCAACAACAACTACAAGAACACTCCACCAGGAGTTGGTCAACAGTAGTTTTTCAAGAATTTCAATAACAGCATCCAGGAAACCTAAATAACAGCACCCAGAATACTGTACTGTACTTCATCACCATCAAGATACTCCACAGTACAGCAGTGAGACAACACCCTGCTCCCTGAGGAAGAGGACGCACCCACCTCACAGCGGAGTTACTGGTAGGACTCATGGCCCGGGTGTTGGTGAGGGTCATCCACTGATCAGCGTACTCCTGGAGGCGCCGCCGCCGCTCCACCTCCTCCGTCTCTGAGTCGTAGTCTGGACCCTGAAGGATAAGAGACAGTATACATATATTGTTGTCATAAGAGAGAGAGAGAGAGAGAGAGAGACTGCAGAGGAATGTTCGTTGGGTGGAATTATATAAATGTGTTTATTGCAGTTTTTATGATACATGTTAGAGTTCATGGGTAAATGGCCCCTACTGCAGGCACAACTATAAGCGAAACACTCCTCTATGTGGTGTAGCTTCCAGCAGCATGTCATTACAGGATGGAGGAGGGAAAACCAGGCGGTGTTGAGTGCTGGTGACGGTTTTATCCCACAGACCCTCCCGGCACCACACTACCATAAACACAGACATGTAAAACCTTGTACATCTGGCCACTTGTTTCCACACATTTCCATCTCTCTCACTAGCCTGGGTCTTGATGCCGGGCACTAAAACTTTTGTGGCTAGATTTCGTGATCAACACTGAGTTATGACGGCCAGACAGTATACTCTGACGTTTATATTGCGCCATAAACCAGCTGGATACTTGGACTGACTCTAGTGTTAGTGGTGCTGAGCCTGACAGAACTGTGTTTCTTGGGGCTGGACTTAAAGATTCTGTAACTTGATTAAGGTAACGCCTCAACCAATAGATGCATTGTCACACCTTTAATTACGAGGAAATGTTGACATAAGTTCGTTATGTGTTGGTGGTGTACACGAGTCAACATTCTCAGAGCTTCCTACGTAATTTTTTTCCTATTAGTGGCGAAAGAAGGTGTTTAGTGATCTATGTGTTATATAGTATGAGTGTCGTAGTTTAAGTGCCATAGTATAAGTGCCCTTACTGTGCCTGAATAACAGTACCATAGTATACCTGTAAGTGCCCTAATATAAGTGCCATATTTTAAGTGAGTCAGAGAGAGAGAGAGAGAGAGAGAGATTACCTTCCTTGCATCATCACCACAACAGTCAACAGGGACCTTTACTCAGTTCAACACTAGACGTGAGTTTGACCTAAATATCCCAGATACTTGACTCAGGAACACCACGTTTAAGTCACCCATGAGGAGTGGAGGGGTGGCCGAGTAAAGCGGGGTGAGAGATAGAGGAGGTAGGGAAGGAGAGGGAAGAGAAAGAAAGAGAAAAGGGTTGGTTGCAGGAAGAAAGAGAAGGGGGTAAGAGAAAGAGAGAAGGGGGTAAGAGAAAGAGAAGGGGGTAAGAGAAAGAAAGATAGAGAAAATGAAAAATACCTCAGTTACCCATAAAAATACTCACGTTTTCAATCTTCTCGTCCAACATCATGAAGAAATCGTGTTGGCTGTCTGAGACCTTCCTGTAGGGGGAGAAATAAACACATTCACTACTCCATCTTTTACCACAGGGAGGGGAAGCGGGGAGGGGGGGGGAGGGGGTTAAAATTACCGCTAACGTTAGCAATCGTCTTATCTTTCCTTAATTTTTCGTTCCTTTGATGATGTGAGAGAGCATTCACTTAACCTACGACATAAAAGGAAGAATTCTATAAGGTTCGTATGTTGAAATGTTTCCCCTTTTGGTTAAATTTATCTCGTAAGTTATGAAACACAGAAGGGGTGCTAAGATAAAAAATAAATGAATAAAATAGCGTACTGATAAGAAATTTTAAGAATCCGTAATATCGTATCTATAGTTACGAGGAAAACAATCAACTTGGGAGCCTTTTAAGAATCCAGAACTGTATCGTATCTTATGTGAGTCAGTTAGGTACGTCATTACATCAATAGTTACGGAGAGGAAGTTCTATTGGCGAGAGGAAAACTGTAGAAAGGGGAGGAAGGAAGGAGTGAAGGAAGGAGTAAGAGGAAGAAATGGATGGAATAAAGAAGAAGGGGAGTTGGAGGTAGAGGAGGAAAAGGAAGGAGTAGGAAGAGGAAAAGGGGGAGATGGAGAATTAGGTGGAAGGAATGAGGAGGAAAAGGGAAGAAAGGGTAGGAGGAAGAGGAAGAAGGAAGAAGATTTGCTGGAGATATATTTATTTTTCTTTCTGACTGACTCACAGAAGCTGACAGAAATTACAGGTGCTGGTTCATACTAATCAACTAATTCCTACTGTGACTACAACAGGTGACACACACACACACACACACACACACACGGGCCAAAAAATATCACTCACGATAAGATGAGAATTTTTTTTTTTTCATTAATGCAAAAATTCTGATTTGAATTCTGATGGAGTGAGCCACAGCCCAGGTGTATTTTGGTACACCTGGGCACTATGGTGACAAAGGTGGCACTGTGTCTACCTCTCTCTCACACACCTGAGGGGAGTGTGGAGGGAAGGGCACGTGACATGTAAGGAGCGGTTGAGGTAAATGGGGACTATGTTAAGGGTTACCAGGCAGGTATAATCCCTATCCCAGCAGGTACTGTCCCTATCCCAGCAGGTACTGTCCCTATCCCAGCAGGTACTGTCCCTATCCCAGCAGGTACTGTCCCTATCCCTAGCAGGTACTGTCCCTATCCCAGCAGGTACTGTCCCTATCCCAGCAGGTACTGTCCCTATCCCAGCAGGTACTGTCCCTATCCCAGCAGGTACTGTCCCTATCCCAGCAGGTACTGTCCCTATCCCAGCAGGTACTGTCCCTATCCCTAGCAGGTACTGTCCCTATCCCAGCAGGTACTGTCCCTGTCCCAGCAGGTACTGTCCGTATCCCAGCAGGTACTGTCCCTATCCCAGCAGGTACTGTCCCTATCCCAGCAGGTACTGTCCCTGTCCCAGCAGGTACTGTCCCTATCCCAGCAGGTACTGTCCCTATCCCAGCAGATACTGTCCCTATCCCTAGCAGGTACTGTCCCTATCCCCAGCAGGTACTGTCCCTGTCCCAGCAGGTACTGTCCCTATCCCAGCAGGTACTGTCCCTATCCCAGCAGATACTGTCCCTATCCCTAGCAGGTACTGTCCCTATCCCAGCAGGTACTGTCCCTGTCCCAGCAGGTACTGTCCCTATCCCTAACAGGTACTGTCCCTATCCCAGCAGGTACTGTCCTTATCCTAGCAGGTACTGTCCCTGTCCCAGCAGGTACTGTCTCTATCCCAGCAGGTACTGTCACTATCCCTAGCTGGCACTGTCCCTATCCTAGCAGGTCCTGACCCTACCTGAGCAGGTATAATCCCTTCCTAGCAGGTACTGTCCCTATCCTAGCAGGTACTGCCCCCTATCCCTGGCATGTACTGTCCCTACCCTCTAACAGGTAGTCTCTATCCCAACAGGTACAGTCCCTATCCCAGTAGGGACTGCCCCGTTACCCTAGGGACTGCCCCTTCTTAGGTACTTCACCTCCCTTCCATGGTACTGCCACGTTGATTGGGTACTTCCCCCTTTGATACGCCATGTCCCTTAGGCATTCCCCTGTGCTTTTCCCTTCCCCTAGATACTTTCTTCTGTGCATGGAGATGCCTCCTGCTCCTAGGTACTTCCCTCTCTGTCTCTCTCTTCCTCCTTGGTGCTGCCCCCTCCCTGGGTACTTCCCTCCCTCTCCTCCTAGGTGCTGCCCCCTCCCGGGTACTCACGCCTGGGCCAGCAAGGGACCACCTGCACCAAAGGGCACCAACTTGTTGCTTAGCTGTTGTTTCCTGGAGGAGCTGCCCGCGCTGCTGCCTGAGTCCCCGTCACTCTCACAGTCCGAGTCAGCCTCTGTGAGTGGCAGGAAACATCTCCGTTAGTGTCGTGAGCAGGAAGATGACTTAGGTGTTAGTACAGTAGAGAACATAGTACACTACACTACATATATAAGAGAGAATCACAACACAGTAAGCGGCTCCTGGAGTACAGCCACACCACCAACAATTACCTTCGTATATCTCTGGCTGTATTACCCCTGTCTTCTACTCTAGTCCCGACGACAATAATAATAATAATAATAACAGACAGATTAAACTAACACACTAAACACAATATGGCGTAGAAACTGACCTAAAACTCTACCGTAATGAAAAAGGCAATAATACACCCAGGGCCGCCCGGGGCTCGTCTACCTACACCCACATCAAAAAGACGCGAGAAAGGGGCGATGTTTACATTCGTGACATCACAGGTTAGGGCCCAACGTTGACGTAGCCGAGAATAAAAGAAGATCTCGGGATGCGCAGATATAGATCACTCGTGGCAAGATACTGTGATTATAATTATACACTACTGCGTGAGAGAGACACCTGGGAGGGTCATTACAGTGATAACCTCAGGCAAACAACTTCAACATCATCTCCACCTGCAGATAAAACCCATGTTGGAGTGTTGAGTGTGTGAGAGGAGGGGAGAGATGGGGAGGTGTGTAGGAGTCTCGTGTGTGAGGGGGGTGAGGGAGGAGGAGTGAGAGATGAGGGAGGTGTGTAGGAGTCTCGTGTGTGAGGGGGGTGAGGGAGGAGGAGTGAGAGATGAGGGAGGTGTGTAGGAGTCTCTTGTGTGAGGGGGGGGGGGTGAGGGAGGAGGAGTGAGAGGCAGGTAGCAAGGGTGTGTGAGAGGTGAGAGTAGAGAAGAAGAACGGAGATAAGATGAAACTCTCTCTCTCTCTCTCTCTCTCTCTCTCTCTCTCTCTCTCTCTCTCTCTCTACAACCGCACTTTGAGGTAGTTTATGAGAAAGTCGATGATGATGGAGGTGATGGTGGTGGTGGTGGTGGTGGTAGAGGTGGTGGTGGTGGTGGTGATGGTGGTAGGTGGACAGCTGTGGTGGTGGTGATAGTGGTAGAGGTGGTGGTGGTGATAGCGGTAGAGGTGGTGGTGGTGGTGGTGATGGTGGTAGAGGTGGAGGTGGTGGTGGTGATGGTGGTAGGTGGACAGCTGTGGTGGTGGTGATAGTGGTAGAGGTGGTGGTGGTGGTGATGGTGGTAGAGGTGGTGGTGGTGGTGGTGATAGTGGTAGAGGTGGTGGTGGTGGTGATGGTGGAAGGTGGACAGCTGTGGTGATAGTGGTAGAGGTGGTGGTGGTGGTGATAGTGGTAGAGGTGGTGGTGATGGTGGTAGGTGGACAGCTGTGGTGGTGGTGATGGTGGTAGGTGGACAGCTGTGGTGGTGGTGATGGTGGTAGGTGGACAGCTGTGGTGGTGGTGATGGTGGTAGGTGGACAGCTGTGGTGGTGGTGATGGTGGTAGGTGGACAGCTGTGGTGGTGGTGATGGTGGTAGGTGGACAGCTGTGGTGGTGGTTACAGCAGGACAACTTCATGGCTCAACCTCCTTATTGAATACGGGGGAGGGGGGTGAGTGGGAGAGGGGGAGGGAGGTGAGAGGGAGAAGGGGAGGTGAGAGGGAGAGGGGAGGTGAGAGGGAGAGGGGGAGGGAAGGTGAGAGGGAGAAGGGAAGGTGAGAGGGGGAGGGGAGGTGAGGAGGAAGGCTTTTTCTCTACCGTCTTTCTCTCACTCCACTCCATCCTCTGTCTCATTCCTCCACTCACTCTCTCTCTCACTCCTCCACTCACTCTCTCTCTCACTCCTCCACTCACTCTCTCTCTCACTCCTCCACCCCCCTCCTCTCTCTCTCACTCCTCCACGTCCCCACTATCTCTCTCACTCCTCCACCCCCCTCCTCTCTCTCTCTCTCACTCCTCCACTCCCTCTCTCTCTCACTCCTCCACCCCCCTCCTCTCTCTCTCTCTCACTCCTCCACTCCCTCTCTCTCTCTCACTCCTCCACTCCCTCACTCTCTCTCTCTTGGCTCCATTTCCCCTTTCATCCATCTCTCTTTAACCCTCTGTTTATTTACATGCTACTAGCGTTCTTCCTGTTTCTCTCTCTCTCTCTCTCTCTCTCTCTCTCTCTCTCTCTCTCTCTCTCTCTCTCTCTCTCTCTCTCTCTCTCTCTCTCTCTCTCTACCCCACCTACCAGAGAGAGAGAGAGAGAGAGAGATCTACGGTTACCAAACATCATATTTCACTAACTATTTTTGGCTATGTAAGAATAACATTTGTGTACTGTATTTACACACACACACACACACACACACACACACCTGTTTATAAGCACTCCAATAATTTCCATTTTATTTTGGTAAAGAGTCAAATACAGGTGTGGCTATAGGTACAGGTGTGGCTACAGGTACTGGTGTGACTAAAGGTACAGGTGTAGTCACAGGTACTGGTGTGACTTTAGGTACAGGTGTGTCTATAGCTTCCGTTGTTCCATCTGCCTAAAATTATTCCAACTGCACCACCGTTGTACCACCTGTAATACTTCTGTACCATCTGTAACACCGTTGTACCACCTGTAATACTTCTGTACCACCTGTACCACCTTTGTACCAGCTGGATCAAGGCAGCCACTCCCAGGTACAATATCCATGACCAGGCGCTGTCCGTGTCTCACTGACGGTACATTATTCACAGCTGGCTATTTCTGCCCAGTTACCACCAGTTCTCCAGCACCAGTACCTCTCCCAGTACCACCTGTTGCCTCCCGGTACCATCAGTATTCTCCCAGTACCTGTTCCTTCCCGGTACCATCAGTCTCCTACCAGTATCTGTTGCCTCCCAGTACCACCTGCCTCCAGGTACCATCTGTCTCCTCCCAGTACCACCTGCCTCCCGGTACCATATGTCTCCTCCCAGTACCACATGTCTCCTCCCAGTATCACCTGTCTCCCAGTACCACCTGTCTCCTCCCAGTACCACATGTCTCTCAGTACCACATGTCTCCCAGTACCACCTGTCTCCTCCCAGTATCACCTGTCTCCCAGTACCACCTGTCTCCCAGTATCACCTGTCACCCAGTACCACCTGTCTCCCAGTACCACCTGTCTCCCAGTACCACCTGTCTCCTCCCAGTACCGCCTGTCTCCCAGTACCACCTGTCTCCCAGTACCACCTGTCTCCCAGTACCACCTGTCTCCTCCCAGTACCACCTGTCTCCTCCCAGTACCACCTGTCTTCCAGTACCACCTGTCTCCCAGTACCACCTGTCTCCCAGTACCACATGTCTCCCAGTACCACCTGTCTCCTTCCAGTACCACATGTCTCCCAGTACCACCTGGCTCCTCCCAGTACCACCTGTCACCCAGCACCACCTGTCTCCTCCCAGTATCACCTGTCTCCCAGTACCACCTGTCTTCCAGTACGGTGTCAAGGTTAATATCTAAATTTTCATCAGATCAAATCTTCAGTTTGTGGCAGCTGACCTGTGTGTGTTTACCAATAAGACAATGCACACCTGTAATTAATTATCTGACAGGTGTTAAAGAGCAATAGATGACAAGAAGACGTTTATACACTATGTGAGAGAGAGAGAGACTCACCGTTTTTCTTGTTCTTCTTTGGACTATCACTACCAAGTGTACTTCGTCCACATCCCATGGCGGGGGCCCAGTCATCGTTATCGCCGGCCTTATTCCTCCTCCACACAGGGGCGAGAGTCGTCTGAGTGAGTGAGTGTTTAGGTCCTGCTGCTACCTCATGTTAAGTGCACCTCGGGGGAGTGTTCGGCTCATGGTTAGGTTAGGTTCTGTGTTCGCCGCCTCCTGTTATGGTTTACTAAGACACAGGGTTGATTTTTTTTTGAGGGGGAGTTGTTTTTCTTTTATTTTCACTGCTAGGTCATGTTCCGTATACTTTTGTTAACACTTTATTACACTTGTTAATGACACCAGTACACAGAGGTCAAGTGGGTGTTGTGTAAGGGGTCAGGTGGTAGGTCAGGTCAAGTCATCCTCACGTGTGTTTCAAGTTCATCTCAACAACAAGAGAGATAACGTTACTTGCATCATCATGGCTCCGGGTTGTTCCGTATCACATCTTCCAAGGAACACAAGTAACACCCCCTCCCCCCCCCACACAATGTTCCTTAAAACACACACACACTAGGGAGATATTTCCTCGTCTGGTTAGTAAGATTCAGTAGCACTTTCTTGCCCCCATAGTGGAGATTCGTTCACTGTGGACCTTTTCTAAGCCTGTCTCCGGGACCTTCATTCTTCTCTACCACCACCAGAGGCGTCACTACACCTTCAGGCTTCCACTGGTGCTCCAACACAACGCCACTAGCATCTAATTCACTATTACGCCTTAATGGTTCACGAGGCCTTCATGACACCTGTAACTCGTGTAGAGGATGTACTGAAGAAGGGTTCCTGTAGAGGGAGTCCTGTAGAGGTCCTAGAGTTATGGACGGCAGGAGCAGCACCCACTTGTAGGCGACGACACAATCCTGTAGAACACAAGATGAATTATTATTATTATTATTATTATTATTATTATTATTATTATATGACGATTCTCCGTTTCGTGTGTGTGTGTGTGTGTGTGTGTGCGCGTGTGTGTGTGTGTGTGTGTGTGTGATGAGACACAAACACACACACACTCACTTACCACGCTCATAGATCAATATGGCTCCGGGGGTTGCCAACTTCCATTAGTGAAGCATGAGCTCCTTCCTCTCCCCTCACCCATTCTTTTCCCCTCACCCCTTCCCTCCCCTTAACCCCTTCCCTTCCCCTCACCCCTTCCCTCCCCTCACCCCTTCCTCTCTCCCCCCGCCCCCCCCCCCTCATCTCTCACTGCATCGACACAAGGAATCGAATCACAAGTCCACACTCACTTCACCATCTAAGCGCCATCTTGGAGTCATAGCTCAAATCCACCAATCAGAAGCGACCTTACATCTCTACTTAGGGAAATAAAGTGTCTTGGGATTGGTTGGTGGCATGTTGAGGTAAAATACGAAGGATGTTGAATGAGGTGAGAATGTGTGTGTGTGTGTGTGTGTGTGTGTGTGTGTGTGTGTGTGTGTCTGTGTGTCCCTTTAACTCATCAATATTAATTACCTTATCTTTATGACGCTTCCCACACTAATTAACATGACCAGGTGGCCGCCCATGACCTGCCCACACCCGCCCATGAATCTGCCCACACCCGCCCATGAATCTGCCCACACCTGTCTACGAACCTGCTCACATTCGCTCATGACCTACACATGACCTGCCCACACCCGCCCATGACCTGCACACACCCGCCCATGACCTGCAAACACCGGCCCATTAACCTGAACATACCCGCGAATTAACCTGCCCACACCCGCCCATGACCTGCCCACACCCGCCCATGACCTGCCCATACCCACCCATGACCTCCACAACCACCCTGATTCGCCCACACCCACCCTTGAAACCCACAACCACACATTATCCGCCCACACCCATCCATGACTTGCGCCATATCTCGGCCCATGCCCCCTCCCCTGCATGACCCACGTTTCGTGTTGACGTGGCCACTTGTATAAGACAACACGACACAACCCTACCGAGACGCGAAGATACCTGTACTTTTTGGAGGAAAGGGCACCTGACAGACAGACATACAGACAGACAGACAGACAGACAGACACAGACAGACAGACAGACACAGACAGACAGGCAGACAGACACACACACACACCGTATATTTAATCCCTCAAAGACACACCCACAGAACCCCGGACGTCCATCTGTTTACATTAGTCTCCCCTCGCGACCACTATACTGCCACGTTTTCTTTTATGCTGAAGTAGAGAATGTTTCGTTGTTTTGTTTGTTTTAAGGGGACATTTAGGTGTTTATTGGTTATATATGGACATTGAGGGATACATAAATAGATAGATGTTTATATTATTGTGTTAGTTTTGATCTTAGTTATTCCCAAGTGAGAGAAAAGGGAGGGAGGGAGGGGGAGGGGGATAAAAAGACCAGGAGGTAGGGAGGGAGACTTAAGTGTTCTTCAAGACCTTGCGGATGTCTATCTATCCATCTATCTATCTATTTATCTATCTATCTATCTATCTGCTGACCATACGAAATCATCCCATACAACTTAAGTTAGTCACCTCCCTGAGAGGAAAGATCACGTTTTCTCCACCAAACGTTTTATTTATTGATTACCTTAATTATTTATTGACCTCAGGCTTAGGGAGTATATATAGTGGTAGGCAGAATTAGTTTAGGTTAGTTACCCCTGAGGCTTCCTTTCTTGTGTCACGTTTTCTGTTATCCTTCGGGAGGTCTTAAGATTTTGACCCAGCCTGAGGTCTAGCTACTGCCCACGATAGGTAGATTTTGTATTTTTTTGTCTCCTCTTCACCAAAAGATCGGCTCGCTAGCCGCCCGGGCGATCGGTCACGTCTCTGTCACGCACTGTTGACAAGTACTGGGCATGCACCGGCTCCTGAATGTACCTGAACCCGCTCCAGTGTTGGTCAAGTCTTGTCTTGAAAGAGCTCACACTCGGTGCCGTCACAACACTCTCTGGTAGATTGTTCCAAGAGTTCACAACTCTCACTCCGAAAAAGTTTGCCCTCACAGTTTTCTGGACTTGCGGCTTCTTCAATCTTGAGCTGTGACCCCTTGTGGGGCGAGCGTCCGCCAGCTCCAAGTAAGGACACTCAACTGAGTGTGTCCTGTGTGTGCGTGTGTGTTGCTAGGGCTTCACCTCCTCTGTGCTTGACGTGCTTGAGTCCTCTTCCGGTACACATAAAGGCATAAACGTGACCGGCACCGCACCTCGACCACCTTCATTTCCTCAACTGTAACGTCAGGTGCCTCGAGCTCTAACCTGGGACACTTAGGTCTTGAAGCGAGTACTGTATCCACTTAGACACTGTACACTCACTCTCTCGCCTCTGCCATGTTCCCTCACTCTCTCCTTCCCCTCTATCCTTGCTCTTTTCCTCATTCACCATTTATCATTCACTTTCTTGTTTATTCTTCACATTTTGCTTCTTCCTTCATCATCATCTCTCTCTCTCTCCATTCTCCTTCTATCTACCTTTATTCCTCCTTTTAATCATTATCATATATTCCCTCATTCGCTCCACCAATCATTAATTATGTCTTATCGTCCCACCTATCACAATTCTCCATTTTTCTCTCCACCAATCATTATGTGGCCCTGATTATCTCACCTACCAATCGCAATTCCCCATTCTCCCTCCCGCCATTCTTCTCCATTTTCTCTCACCAATATTTCCCATTTTCTTTCTCACTGCCACACTAGGTTTACGACACTCTCTCTCTCTCTAACACACACACACGCGCGGCTCTAGTGACGTCATGGTGAGCGAGCAATTAATTAACGGGGTGGAAGTAAAAAATAGATTAATCAGGAAGTTACCTTAACGTTTTATGGACCAATGATGAAGAGTTACCACCTGATGGTTTTTACTTATGTGTGTGTATGTGTGTGTGTGTGTGTGTGTGTGTATGTATGTATTAATGTTAATAAACGTCACTAGCAGAGTGTATTGGGTGTTTCATATACACCCCATATAGGGTTCATCACCAAACCTGTCATGTGCCGTTAACTCTGAAACTATTGACAATTTAGTCCTTTATATTTAGTTATGTCTCAGGAATACACCCCTGATTTATGAAAGGTATTTACGGAACACCTTGTATATGTAGGGGGATGTATGTATGTGAGTGTAGGACAAAACCCCCTTGGACAAAACTCCCCCAAGTAAAGTGCAAAGTAGGACAAAACCCCATTTTTTCTATTTCAGACTTTAAGTTCATTTTAATAAATTTAAAGAGGGAGTCTTTAAAAATAAATATATATTTTTTTATAATAATAAATAATTAAAAAATAAATAATTTTAAATAATGAAGCAATCCTAAAAATATAGTTGATCACTGTTTTCTGATACAATATATGTATGTTGTGTTGCTAGTAGTAAGAGAAACAATTGAGACCCTGCAATTGTGTGTAAATGAGGCAGAAAGTCAGATCATCAACCTGGGACTTGGTCACACAGGGTCTACCATTAGACAACACATTATGCTTCCAATATCTTCCCAGGCGGTAGTACCTCCCTGTTTGGTACCTGCCTACTACCTACGGTGTTCTTCACCTGTTTCAAATTATTAAAATGGACTTAGAGTCTGAAAATATAAAAAATGGGGGCTTTTGTCCTATTTTTTACTCTAAATAAGGGGGTTTTGTCCTGCGGGGGTTTTGTCCGGACCCCGATGTATGTGGGGAGGGTGAGAATGTTTACAAGTGTGGAGCCAACTGCTGTCTTCATCAAGGAGTATGGCAACTACATCTTTTAATAGTATACCCACAAAGACAAGGGAATGCTGTACAAGATGTTACCCTTTACCACTACCACCACTACCAACACCACCACCACACTACCACCACACTACCACCACACTACCACCACATTACCACCATTACCACCACACTACCACCACTACCAACACCACCACCACCACACTACCACCATTACCACCACTACCACCACACTACCACCACCACACCACTACCACCACCACCACCACACTACCATCACCACTACCAACACCACCATCACCACTACCACCACCACTACCAACACCACCACCACACTACCACCACCACCTCTACCACCACCACACTACCACCACCACTACCGCCACCACTACCACCACCACTACCACCACCACCACTACCACCACCACTACCACCACACCACCACCACCACTACCGCCACCACTACCACCACCACCACCACCACCACCACCACCACTACCACCACCACTACCACCACCACACTACCACCACCACTACCACCATCGTCGGAACAAATCCCATTACAGAGGCGTCACAAGTGTTGACTGGGTCTGCTGCTGACCATTTAAGACCTCTCTGCCCCACTCCCCACTCTCCCTCCCTCTCACTCACCCACTCTCTCCGTTCCATCCTCTCTCTCTCTCTCTCTCTCTCTCTCTCTCTCTCTCTCTCTCTCTCTCAATATAAAAGGAACATTTTTTTACCATATTCTCTGGGATTAAAATTGGTATATACTACAATGGGGAATTGTCTCGGAGTTAAAATAGAAAGAGGAAGAGAAGGAGGTAGATGAGAAGAAGAGGAAGAGAAGGAGGTAGAGGAGAAGAAGAAGAGGAGGGAAGGAGGTAGAGGAGATGAGGAGGGATAAGAGGAAAAGGGAGGAGAAGAAGAAGAAGAAGAGAAGGTGGTGGCGGGAGTTGGCGTGTTACATTCCTCTTCATTTGTCTGGGTCACACGCCATCTCACGTGACTCAGTTGTTGTGCCGCCCAAGACTCGGTCTAATGGTAGACCTCCAGTGAGGATTGTGGCCAGTATGTCACCACTTCACAGCGGGGACTCTTTCTTTAACCCCTCCTCTGACCTTGACCTTATTTAACCTAGAACTAATATTTGGGTAATTTTGTCTCTGGGAAACGAAAAATAATGACATGTTCAGTCACAGAATTTCAATCAGCGGATTATGACGGGTTAAGAAGGTACCTAGGTGAGGTCACCTGGGAACGGTCAGGTCAGTCCCCAGTAGAAATGGGTGAGGTCACAGGTGACACAACGGTTGATGACGACTATACTAAATTCACTAGTATACTACCTAAAGCACAAGAACAACATATACCATACAGAAAAATTAGGTCAATTAAGAATGAGCCAAGGTGGATGACCAGAAAACTTAAACATGACATAGGAATAAAGAAAGGAATTTATAAGAAATTAAAGGGAGGGGAGGAGCAGCTCAGAAATAGGTATAATGAACTATCTAGGAATGTTAAGAAGAATGTAAGGAAAGCAAAGAGAGACTATGAAATCAGGATAGCAAGAGAATCCAAGGCGAATCCCAAGTGATTTTTCCAGGTATAGAGGACAAAGGTCAAGGACAAAGTTGGGCCTTTAAAGTCAGGGAAGGGGGAAGTGATAAATGGCAGTGAAGAAATAAGCAAAGCATTGAACAGCTACTTCTTATCAGTTTTCACAGAAGAAATTCACGAGGAAATTCCAGAGGTGGAACTGATATTTAGGGGAAATGAAGAAGAGAAATTAAAGAATATCACTATCAGAAAAGATGATGTTCTTAAGAAGATAAATGAATTAAAGAAGACAAAATCCCCCGGGCCGGATGAAATTTGCCCTCGTGTTTTGAAAGAGTGTAAGAAACAGATTAGCGGACCCCTCGTTAATGCATTTACAAGATCATTAGACACGAGAGTTATGCCAGACTTGTGGAAACAGGCTAATGTAGTACCCATATTCAAAAAGGGAGACAGAGCATCAGCATCAAATTACCGGCCGATTAGTTTGACGTCAGTAGTGGGGAAATTTCTTGAATCAATTATGGCAAATAGCATCCGATCGCATTTAGAGAAAACAAAATTAATCTAAAACTCTCAACATGGATTTACAAAGGGAAAATCTTGACTCACAAATCTGCAGAATGGATATAGAATCCTTGGAAAGAATTCAGAGGAGAATGACAAGACTAATCCCGGGCATTAGGTACCTTGAGTATAGAGACAGGTTAAAGCACCTTAATTTTCACTCCCTCGAGAGACGTAGAGTGAGGGGCGATATGATAGAGGTGTATAAATGAAAGTCAGGGTTAAACAAATGGGACATAACAAAGGTACTCAAACTATCCAACCAGGATCGAACTCGTAACAATGATTTTAATTAGACAAATTTAGATTTAGGCGCGAAATAGGTAAACATTGGTTTGGAAATAGAGTAGTGGACGACTGGAACAAGTTACCAAACATCATCATTAACTCGAATACGCTGGATAGCTTCAAACATAGGTTGGATCTTGGACGGATATATGAGCAATAGGGGTTGGGTGTAAAAGGGACTGACCAGTGTGGGCCAATAGGTCCTCTACATTTTCCTCCATTCATATGTCTCTCTGTGTTTACATCTCAGACTACAAAGGGACATAGACCAATTATTATTAAAACCAACCAACCAGCCAACTACAGGTGACAGTTACCCACAGTATGCCAGGAGCAATTGTTGGAGGGAAAATCTACGACTCGGGGATTTCCCACTAAGCCTTCCTCCCTCTCCCCCCACCACGAGTCAGCTGATTAATGTCAACAACCCCCTCCCCCCCACACACCATCCTGACTCTCCACTTAACACCCATAAAAATACGTATACTATTAATATATAAGTACAAAAGGTAATTATAAGTGAAAATAAGATAGATTGTTGTAAATGTTTAAGTGTAAAGTAAAATTAATCTTAATTATCTATTCTCTGTGTGTGTGTGGATATGAGGATGTTAATTTAACCTCTTGAGTATGATGAGTTAATGAGGATACAATGTTGTTTTATCTTTGGGAATTTATCATTGTATTAAAGGACCTCTCTCTCTCTCTCTCTCTCTCTCTCTCTCTCTCTCTCTCTCTCTCTCTCTCTCTCTCTCTCTCTCTCTCTCTCTCTCTCTCTCCTCTCCTCTCCTCTCTCTCTCGACTTATTTTTAAACGTTTTATCAAGGTGTGGCGGGAAATCTACATGACACAACACGGAGTTAACATCCAGTGTGGCGGGCGTGCTGGGTTTACCGGCTACGTCAGGGTTATGTACCTGATGGTGTATTAATGGTGCTGGTATGGAGAACGTCTCTCTATCTCTGTCTCTCCCTCTACCTCTCTTTATCCGTGTTCTCTCTCTCATACACACAGTACCACACAGAGAGAGAGAGAGAGAGAGAGAGAGAGAGAGAGAGAGAGAGAGATGATTGGCACCTCATTAAATAGAGAAAATTACCCTGGACGCTCACAAACGGCTCTCACAGACTCCAGTGTGTGGCCATTTAACAACTTTTTTAGGGTAGTAGTTGTTGTTGTGGTTGTTGTGATAGTAGTTGTTGTTATTGTTGTTGTTGTGGTTGTTGTGATAGTAGTTGTTGTTGTGATTATTGTGGTAGTAGTTGTTATTCCTATGATATTAATTGTTGTTGTTTAGGGATTGTTGTTGTTGTTGTTGTTGTTGTTATTCTAATGCAAATAATTTTGACCTAAACAAAATCACAACCATTTGTCATTGTTTCTCTGCAGTAATATTTCCCCGAGTTATTTTTAGTAATTGTCTCAAAAGTTATTGTTCTGTTGTTATTGTGGGATTTAAATGGTCTTATGGAGGAGTTATGTAAGGTTATTGTATGTTATTTCTTAGAGGTTCTTGTTGTTGATGATTTATTAAAGGTTATTATTGTATTATTTACAGTGTGTGTGTGTGTGTGTGTGTGTGTGTGTGTGTGTGTGTGTGTGTGTGTGTGTGTGTGTGTGAAGGAGAAAGCCGGAGAGACAAAGCGAGAGAGAGAGAGAGAGAGAGTCTGTAATAATCGCTTTTCTCTATTTCTCCTCTACCTCCTCCTCTCTTCTTTCTTCCTCCCTTCCTTCCTCCCCTATCTAATCCCCACTTAATTCTCCCCTCACTCTTTCCTATCCACTTTCCCTCCCCCTAATCCCCTTCACCTCCCCTTTTCCCTACCCCCACCTTCCCCGTACACCCCCCCCCCCCCACACACACCCTCATGCCAATTCCAGGAACGGGACCTGTTAAGGAAACATCAATTTTAAGTTTTTAACGAGTTGGTCCGACTGTTCTCCCTGACACACACACACACACTATCTGTCCTTCTTTCTGTCTTAAATTTATTATATTTTCTGCTTCATTCTTCTTCCTCTTCTCCCCTTCCTTTTTATTCATTCTCTTCCCCTTTCCCTTTCTCCAATTCTTCTTCTTCTCACATTTATCACTTTTCTTCTATTCACATTTCCTCTGTACGATTGTAACAAAAATTCCAACTAATCAGGTCAAAATAATCTCCTAATTATTATAAAATTTTCTATAATTCAATAATTTACTAATATTTCAATTATTATTTGCTAATTAAAAATATCTATATAATCTTTTAACTAATTATGCTTAAATAATTTCCCATGGTATATAATTACCTAACTAACTAACTAACTCGAATACGCTGAATTGCTTCAAACATAGGTTGGATGCTCATATGAGCAATAGGGGTTGGGTGTAAACGGGACTGCCCAGTATGGGCCAATAGGCCCGCTGCAGTTTCCTCCATTCTTATGTTCTTATGTTCTTAAGGCAGCCTCGTACCGCCTCTACATGCTACGGCGACTTAGGTCACTTGGGACACCCACGCCAGAGCTGAGGACTATCTACAACGCCTTTATTCTCCCCAAACTAACGTATGCGTCTCCAGCCTGGTCGTCTTCTCTCAACTCCACCCAACAACGTCAGCTAGAGAAGGTACAGAAAAGGGCCTGCAGAATCATGCTCGGCGCAGAATACTCCGGCTACATCAACGTTCTCTCCACCCTGGAAATGCCATCCCTCAGTGACCTCCACCACCAAGCACTGGCAAGGTTTGGCCGTGGACTACTGCACCACCCTCGTCATCGCCACCTCCTGCCACCGGCAGCCCCCCGCCCACGTCGCGCAGTCCGCCACTACAACAAAATTCAGCCCATAAGAGCCCGCACTGATAGATATAAGAAAAGCACCATCCCATCTATTCTTAAAATAATAAACAACTCCTGATTTATGTACTGTACAGCCCTGTAAATGTATTCAATGCATATTATATCATTATGTCTAAATCAAATGTAAATCTGTATATTTTGAGCTACCGGCTGCAACTCTATTAATAAACCGTTTATTATTATTATTATTATTAATATTATTATTATGATTATTATTATTATTTACACTTTGTTTCGTGGACCTTGACGAGTTGGTTCTGTCCTAATTGTGAGTTATTACACCTTAATAACAACGTGTGACTACCTCCCTAACCTACCCAAGTCAGATGTCTCTCAATTATACAAAAACAAGAACTAATTCCCATAAAAAATAATTATCCCTATTTGGTAAAAAAAAGAAGTAGGTCTATATTCATTAAAGTCAAATTGGCCAATTATCCCTATTTACCGTGACGATCTAGATATATAAGTAGTGTGCATAGGGTTACGGTAGGTCAGGCAGTGATATACAGAGGGAGGTGAGAGGGGGGGAGAGGGGAAAGAACGGAAAGAGGTGGGGGAAGGAGGGGGAGGAAGGGTGGGGAGGGGACAAGGGAGGAGAGGAAAGGGGAAGAGTGAGGGGTGGGAGAGAATTGGAAGAGGGGGGAAAGGATGGAGAGAGGGAGAAAAAGGGGGAGGGGAGAGGGGTGGGGAAGAGAAAGGGGTAGGAGGGAGGGGCAAGGGAGGAGGGGAACGAGGGAGAGAGGGAAGGGGAGGGAAGGGAGGGGGTAAGAATGGCGTGTGCGTCAGCTGTTAGGTATAATTATGTTATTATATATTGATAAATGAGGATTAAGAAATGTGTGGCATGCATGTTCACACACACACACACACACACACACACTAAACCTAAACTAATCCACCAAATCTAACCTGACCAAAATTAACCTAACCTAACTACTGCTATTTCATTTCTTCATCTTCTTTTTATCCTCCTTTAATCCCCCTCTTCTTCTCACCTCTTCTTCTCCCCCTCTTCTTCTCCCCCACTTCTCCCCCTCCTCCCACAATGCACCACAAGCCAGGTGACATACCTCTGTGGTGACGTCACACTCTGTTTACATCTGCTACCCAGAAACCGTCAGTGATCTACTTACATACATGTGTGCACCTGTCTTACCTTACATACGTACACCTGACATATATTAATGTGTACATCTGGCCTATTAAAATAACTGAATTTGTTCTACGTGTGTTTAAATGTGTACACTACTACACAAACAAGTAAAGTACCTACTAGTACATGTACAATCAATAAAGATAGATGTACACACACACACTGCTTAGTTAGTTTCCTGGATTTCCTGCACAAAACCTGCAGAAACGTAAGACATCACTGCCCTTGTTGATCACTGCACTGTTATCAACAAGGCCATTGCACTAGGGCTGCCCGCCAACCTGGTGCTAATGCTTGGTGGTAGAGAGAGGTCGGGGTAAGTGGGAGTCAAAAAACAAGCAGGTCCTGGGGAGTAAAATTGGTTACTCAGGACAAGGGTAAAACGGGACCAGGGAAGGGTAGGTTTAAATGTATACTATACAAACAGTAGGAGCGTTAGAAATAAAATACACTTGCTGAGAGCGGTTGTATATACCGAGAATGTAGACGTCATAGCAATCACCGAAACTTGGATGAATCTGGCGAGCAAGAACGTTTTATCAGAGTACAACCTTTTTCACAAGGACAGGGAAGGTAGAAAGGGGGGAGGGGTCGCACTCTTCATCAAGGATACATTAAAATGTTGTATTATTAATTCAATAAAGGGTTAAATTGGAACCAAGTCTGTATGGGTAGAAATTGCGGAAGGAAGAGAAAAACTAATTATGGGAGCGATTTACAGGCCCCCAAGTCTGGGGAAAGAAGCAGCTCAGCCCATATGGCAGGAAATGAGTAGGGCAGCAAGATACAACAACCTGTGCATTATGGGGGATTTCAACTTCAGAAATATTGACTGGGACAACATTGTAGGTGACTATGAATCTGAAGACTTCCTAGACGCAGTACAGGACAATTTTTTGAAACAACTAATTACAGAACCTACTAGAGGTGACAATATATTAGACCTAGTATTAACAAATAAAGAAAATATTATCAGAGATATCACAATAGGGGAAGAACTAGGGAACAGTGATCACAGAGATATCAGGTTCACCCTAAATTGGGAAAAGAAAAACAATGACAATATGGTCAGAGTCCCAGACTTTCGATCCGCGGATTATGAGGGGTTAAGAAGGTACCTAGGTGAGGTCTCCTGGGAACAGTCACGTCGGACTCCAGTAGGAACGCCTGAGGTCTCAGGTGACACAACAATTGATCATGACTATAATATATTTACTCGTATACTACGTAAAGCACAAGAACAACATATACCATACAGAAAAATTAGGTCAAATAAGAAAGAGCCAAGGTGGATGACCAGAAAACATAGGAATAAAGAAAGGAATTTATAAGAAATTAAAGGGAGGGGAGGAGCAGCTCTGAAATAGGTATAATGATTTATCTAGGAATGTTAAGAAAAATGTAAGGAAGGCAAGAGGACTACGAAATCAGGATAGCAAGAGAATCCAAGGCGAATCCCAAGGGATTTTTCCAGGTATAGAGGACAAAGGTCAAGGACAAAGTTGGGCCTTTAAAGTCAGGGAGGGGGGAAGTGATAAATGGCAGTGAAGAAATAAGCAAAGCATTGAACAGCTACTTCTTATCAGTTTTCACAGAAGAAATTCAGGAGGAAATTCCAGAGGTGTAACTGATATTTAGGGGAAATGAAGAAGAGAAATTAAAGAATATCACTATCAGAAAAGAGAATGTTCTTAAGAAGATAAATGAATTAAAGAAAACAAAATCCCCAGGGCCGGATGAAATTTTCCCTCGAGTTTTGAAAGAGTGTAAGGAACAGATTAGCGGACCCCTCGTAAATTTATTTACAAAATCATTAGACACGAGAGTTATGCCAGACTTGTGGAAACAGGCTAATATAGTACCCATATTCAAAAAGGGAGACAGAGCATCAGCGTCAAATTACCTGCCGATTAGTTTGACGTCAGTTGTGGGGAAATTTCTTGAATCAATTATAGCAAATAGCATCCGATCGCATTTAGAGAAAAGCAAATTAATCTACGATTCTCAACATGGGTTTACACAGGGAAAATCTTGTCTAACAAATCTGCTGACGTTTTTTAGGAAAGTCTTCGAGGTAGTAGATAATGACGAAAATTACGATGTTATTTACTTAGACTTTAGCAAAGCGTTTGACAGAGTACCGCATCAGAGGCTTCTGAGAAAAGTTAAGGCTCAGGGTATCGAGGGGAAAGTTTTAAATTGGATAAAATCATGGCTCACCGATAGAACGCAGAGGGTCAGCGTAGATGGTGTTAAATCTGAGTGGGGCTGTGTAACCAGTGGGGTTCCCCAGGGGTCAGTACTGGGCCCACTCTTGTTCATAATCTACATGCACGATCTAGATACTGGGATCAGCAGTGACATAAGCAAGTTTGCGGATGACACCAAAATAGGACGGCAGATTAATTCCGGGCAGGATGCAAATGCACTACAGGAGGATTTAAATAAACTGCAGAAGTGGTCAGAAAAATGGCAAATGAAATTCAATACCAGCAAGTGCAGAGTACTTAATATTGGAAGAACAAATACTGTCAATGTATACAGCCTTAACAACATCAACCTAGAGAAGTCGACTTGTGAAAGAGACTTAGGGGTACTCGTAAGCCCGGACCAGTGCGTTAATGTTCGAAATATGGCAAACAGAGTATTAGGTTTTATATCTAGAAGTGTAAGTTTTAAGAGGGCAGAGGTCTTATTGCAACTATAATCTTACTCTAGTCAGGCCGCACCTCGATTATGCGGTTCAGTTCTGGTGCCCTAATTATAGAATGGATATCAATTCACTGGAGTCGGTGCAGCAAAGAATGACGAAAATGATTCAGGGACTTAGAAACCTTCCATATCAAGATAGGTTAAAGAAACTAAACTTGCATTCCCTAGAAAGACGAAGAGTGCGGGGAGATATGATAGAAGTATTTAAGTGGGTGAAAGGAATCAATAAAGGTGATATAGATAAAGTTCTTATAATATCCGAGCAGGATAGGACTCGTAGCAACGGATTTAAGTTGGATAAGTTCAGGTTTAGGAGGGAGATAGGAAGGAACTGGTTCACAAATAGGGTGGAGGACGAGTGGAACAAGCTTAGGAACTTTGTAGTAAGTGCTGGAACGCTGGAAAGTTTTAAAAGGAGGCTAGACAGATTCATGGATGATAGAGAGTGGTAGTAACTCTCGACAGGAGCTGCCATGCACAGGCCAACCGGCCTACTGCAGACTCCTGATTTTCTTGTTCCTATGTTGTAATAAGTTATTTATGTCCAATGTATATTTTCAGCCTTCAGGCTGCAGAACTTTTTCAATAAACCGTTCATTATTATTATTATTATTAACACGGCACTGTGCTTGAACCCCTTCATTTCCTCAACTGTAACATCAACCACCTATGTTACGTGTATAAAGTGAAGATTAAGTGTACATTAAGTGTCATGAAAGTGTACATAAGTGTCAAAAAATGTACAATAAGTCAATAAATGTATGTCAAGAGCAGTCATATGAGTGTATAATGCCCACAACACTTTACCCATACTCCTCTAGGGTGTGTAGACGGCTTGGGGGAAACTGAAGTGAAATGCACAAAGGAGAGTTTACCTGCAACACTAATTAGCTTAAGACCATTACCTGAGTCCCTGAGTCCTTCCTCGGCTAGTACACGTGTTCTATGAGGTACTTACCCCCTAATACACGTGTTCTATGAGGTACTTACCCCCTAGTACACGTGTTCTATGAGGTACTTACCCCCTAATACACGTGTTCTATGAGGTACTTACCCCCTAATACACGTGTTCTATGAGGTATCTCCCTACCTGCTGCATTACTCAGGTAGGAGAGAGAGAGAGAGAGAGAGAGAGAGAGAGAGAGATAAACCAGTGTTACCAACCTGAGCCAGACAGTAGTGCCAGTAGTACCAACGGTAATGTGAGATAAGCGGCCACCCGCCTCACCTGTGGGGGATACCAGGTAAGGTAGAGTTAATGACGTCACGAGGGAGTGTACCTTTGTTACATATTTATGTCACTTAATGTAATACTTATGTTATTTAATGTACCCACTCATAATACTTAATGTACTTAGCTACTTACATTACTTGTGATTGTACATAGGTTAATTAATAATGATACCACACACACACACAATGATGGAACGTACGTGTGTGTGTGTGTGTGTGTGTGTGTGTGTGTGTGGGTGGTACAAGCTGGTCGTGGTAATTATGTCCTTATTGCCCCGAGCTTCACCAAAGGGAACCAGGCGTGAAAATTACATTACGAGAGGAAGAGGTGAGGGGGAAGGGGGTGTTGAGGGGGGAGGGGTTGACGGGGATTGAGGTGGGGGTTTGAAGTAGGGTTGTCGGGGGTTGGGGCAGCACTATATTGGCATCACCTGAGGCCGGCGAGATACACACTAAAGCTGAGAGGTTAAATGTGTCCACCGCCACCCACTGCAACCACCTGCCTTCTCTCCACCCACTGCAACCACCTGCCTTCTCTCCACCCACTGCAACCACCTGCCTTCTCTCCACCCACTGCAACCACCTGCCTTCTCTCCACCCACTGCAACCACCTGCCTTCCTCCACCCACTGCAACCACCTGCCTTCTCTCCACCCACTGCAACCACCTGCCTTCTCTCCACCCACTGCAACCACCTGCCTTCACTCCACCCACTGCAACCACCTGCTTCCCTCCCCTCCACCTACTGCAACCACCTCCCTCACCTCCCCCCTCCCACTCCTACTATTTACAATAATATGTAAAGTCAAGTCATAGTACTCAAATGGTTATCATACTCAAGGGGTTAAGTCATCGTACTCAAGGGGTTAAGTCATCATATTCAAAAGGGGTTAAGTCATCATATTCAAAAGGGGTTAAGTCATCGTACTCAAGGGGTTAAGTCATCGTACTCAAGGGGTTAAGTCATCATATTCAAAAGGGGTTAAGTCATCGTACTCAAGGGGTTAAGTCATCGTACTCAACATACCAATTATAGTACTCAGGGGTTAAACAACATTCCCATAATTATATCAAGTTAATTAATCATAGTTAATTATAATTTATCCTTTTATTATGTTAGAGATTATAGATTTAGGTATATGACAACTGTATATGAGAGGGATGGGCTATATCAGAGGTGTGGGTCAGTATGTCCTTAGTTGTCGAGGTTGGGGTATGCGAGGTTAACACAGCATTATTTTTATAAATTTTACGTTACAACATAAATTCATGATATTATTTCTAGTCTAATATATTGTTTAATTCTCATATAAAGTTGAAATCAAATTGTGACTGGAAACTATTATGAAACAACAATACTATTACAGTCTTCTTAATTACTATGGAGGATGTGGGTGGGGTTCCCTCTCATGACGTCAGAGCTGAGGTTGACAACACGAAGGAGAAATTATTACTTTTTTATACAAGTTTTTAGACGAAATAACGATTTTTTTTTGCAATTTTTTTTATATATTCGGGGGGAAACTTTAATAAGAAAAAAAATTTAACATCGTACATACACATCTTAAATTAATATACAGGAGATAAAAGGTTAAGTTATCGCACATCATCATCTCCTCGTTTGGTCAGCTGACGGAGGTAAACAACGCCAAGAATATGAACTGGATATAGAGTTTCCTATGACGCAACACTGATGGCTAAAAAGACCCAACCGAGAATAAGAGATTGGTGTACATGTGTGTGTGTTGTGTGAGATAGATAGGTAGTAGGCAGGTACCAAACAGGGAGGTACTACCGCCTGGGAAGATATTGGAAGCATAATGTGTTGTCTAATGGTAGACCCTGTGTGACCAAGTCCCAGGTTGATGATCTGACTTTCTACCTCATTTACACACAATTGCAGGGTCTCAATTGTTTCTCTTTGAGTGAATGAAAAAAAATGAATGAATTATGAGGATGAACAACATGAAATAAAAGAACACGAACAGTTACACACAGTCTAAGAGAACAGTGACACATAACAGTGATTTATTGTGGTGTGTGAGGTCAAGTGAACGGCTTATGACTCACGCCTCTTCCTCACTGATGAGAATGAACCACACGGCTTGTTTAAAATACGTTCAGCGACGTAAAAGATGAACGGTTAATATTCTCACTACGTTCACTAAAGCAGAAAAATACGAACTGATTATATTCCCATTACGTTCAGACAGCAAAGCAACAGAACACGAACGGCACAACAGTCAGGCTTACAATACGTTCAATGAGACGAACTGAAGAACGGCTACAGGGCCAACACGTTCGGAGGGCGTACTGAAGCGTCAACAACAACCACCACTCATGAACGACGGTGGATTTATCCGACTTGCTGACGCCATAAAACAAATGATTATTCGAGGTACTAATAATAATAATAATAATAATAATAAACAAAAACAATAAATAATAACGTACGATAAATAAAGACAAAACATAAACGTCCCTTAATAACATTCCAGTAATAAAAAAAAAAAAAAAAAAAAAAAAGCGCGAAAACGGAAAGAAAAATGTCGGGAGAAAAAAAATTAGGCGCGAAAAAGATGAGTTGAAATAAGATAGTTGTGACGATACCCAAGTCGAGAGAGAGAGAGAGAGAGAGAGAGAGAGAGAGGAATAAAAACAGAACACCATTGATTACAGAACATGTATACCACGGGACACAGCCCAATTAGAAGAGGTAGAGGGGAGAGGTGGAATGGGGTGGGAGGGAGACAGAAAAGAGAGGGAGAGAGAGATTCACACCTGCAATACAACTTGTAGTTAATGACCTTTATTTTATTATTATTATTATTAGTAGTAGTAGTAGTAGTAGTAGTAGTAATAGTAGTAGGACAGTGAGCCTTCTTCGACATCAGGATTTTTGATCCCATGGCCGCATGTCACCTTAACCTAGCTCTCGATGCTGCACACAGGAGGAACGAGAACGACAAGATAAGGGCATATGGGGAGAGAATTCAGAACGTTGATCAAGGCAGCTTCACTCCTCTGGTGGGATGGGACCAAGTGCAAGATGCTTCTATGCCAGACTCGCGGAGGTGCGATCCGAACAGAAGCAGCAGCCTAGAAGTTATGTTACAGCCTGGATGAGATGTCGATTGTTCTTCTCTCTTCTTAGGTCGGCTTTGCTCTGCCCTAGGGGAACGAGAGCATCGGCCCCAAAGCCGACAACAGTTGCAGATATTGACTATGAGGCTACAGTCACTGAATGCTGCATAGATCTGCGGCTCAACTAACTCAACACAGCGAGGATAGCTACTTATGCATTAGGATATTTAATTTTAAGGTAATAAAATGGTGTAGTAGTAGTAGGTGATATCATCATCATCATCATTATTTTTATTATTATTATTATTATTATTATTATTATTATTATTATTATTATTATTGTCACCTGGCCCTACACCTGGCCCACCACCTGGCCCTTCACCTGGCCCTTCACCTGGCCCACCACCTGGCCCTACACCTGGCCCACCACCTGGCCCTTCACCTGGCCCTTCACCTGGCCCACCACCTGGCCCTACACCTGGCCCACCACCTGGCCCACCACCTGGCCCTACACCTCACCCACTAATTAGGGCGACTCACACAATCAATACCAGTATTTAAAGGCCTTGATAAGATACTGGAGACAAAGACCATTTTCCGTGTCACGCATTTAGTGGGGTTCTGTTGTGTTGCTTGGTGGAGCGATTAGGAAGGATTAGTGGAGGATTAGTGGGGGGTTAGTGGAGGATTAGTGGGGGATTAGTTGCCTGAGAGGGGGTGAAATTAGTCCAGGATTAGATAGAGAATGTTGTTGAGAAAAATGTGTGTGTGTGTGTGTGTGTGTGTGTGTGACTGGTTGGTTGGCTAACGGAAACCAATAATCACATTAACATTTCCTCGCCAACTTTTTTCACATCGGCAAACACAATTTGGCGAAGAGGGGAAAGAATTGGCGGGGCGAACAAGCTTGGCGAGCGTGATGGAACAAGAGTTACATGAGTGAGGCGGAGTGATGTGTAGTCACGTTACTCTGGCCTCTGTCTGTGTGTGTCATTCTGGACCCAACTTAACCTAACCAAAACCCAACTTAATCTAACCAATCTAACCTAATCTCCCTTAACGTAACCAAATTTAACCTAACCTAACAAAAACTAACACAACCTAACCTAACCCAACTTACCCTAACCTAACCAAATTTAAACCTAACCTAACCCAACTTACCCTAACCTAACCAAATTTAAACCTAATCTAACCTAACTTACCCTAACCTAACCAGCTGACCAGACATACAACAGGTAGTGCTAATTAACGCGTTGGTGGAGGAGCACAGGTGAGAGGTGAGGTGTTCTATCTAGTCTTACTGAAGAAAAAAAAAACACCCTCACTACCGTTGTGTTCCAATTAGTAGAGATGTGAGCAAGTCTCTCTCTCTCTCTCTCTCTCTCTCTCTCTCTCTCTCTCTCTCTCTCTCTCTCTGTGTCTCAGCAGGGAGGAATGGTCTAGGTCAAGTGCCACTCATACAGGATCACTACAACACCACCACTCAGCCTATCTTTACTCTCTCTCTCTCTCTCTCTCTCTCTCTCTCTCTCTCTCTCTCTCTCTCTCTCTCTCACGTGGGCGAGGAAACAAGTAACTCTTTTTGACAGTAACACCAAGTCTCTATCTATCTATCAAGGGGTTGGGTAGGGGGTCCACGAGAGGGGTACCTACACCTGTCAGTACACTCACACACCTGTCAGTACACTCACACCCTTGTCAGTGCATCCACACACCTGTCAGTACACCACACCTGTCGGTACTCAAATACCTGTCAGTACTCACACACCTGTCAGTACACCCACACACCTGTCAGTACACCCAAACACCTGTCAGTACACTCACACATTTGTCAGTGCATCCACACATCTGTCAGTACATCCACACATCTGTCAGTACATCCACATACCTGTCAGTACATCCAAACACCTGTCAGTACATCCACATACCTGTCAGTACACCCACACACCTGTCAGTACACCCACACACCTGTCAGTACACCCACACACCTATCAGTACACCCACACACCTATCAGTACACCCACACACCTATCAGTACACCCACACACCAGTCAGTACACCCACACACTTGTCAGTACTCACACACACACCTATCAGTACACCCACACACCTATTAGTACACCCACACACCTGTCAGTACACACCCAGCAACAACACATTCCAACACTTACTACTAAACAATAATAATCTTCTCAGCTGGTGTAAGTGAAGGTCTTAAACCGCACACGTCAGCTGATCAATGTAAACAGCACCGTGTACAGCTGACGAGTATAGAGGATCACCTGAAGATTACACACCCCAGCTTACTTCAACTAAATATTTGACACCCCAGCTTATTTCACCTGTAGATTAGACACCCCAGCTTATTTCACCTGTAGATTAGGCACCACAGCTTATTTCACCTGTAGATTAGGCACCACAGCTTATTTCACCTGTAGATTAGGCACCACAGCTTATTTCACCTGTAGATTAACTAACCCAACTCCCTGCAGGTGAAATAAGCTGTAGTGTTTAATCTTCAGGTAAATTATAAAAAAAAAAAACCACGTTATCACTTCTTACCGAAAAACTGAAATCTATCGTAAAAATTGTCCTCCCTCGTTTACAGTTACATACACGTCTCTTTATATAACTGTGGATATCAATAAAACACTAATTATCACACTCACTCGGCCATTAACTGAATAAATATTAAATAAAATGCAATAGGAATGAGAGACCAACACCCGTACTTGACACCACCACTGTTCAACACACACTGACTGGGATAAGAGTGAGACAGGAGAGGGGATGTATAGCTCAGACGCGCCACTACTCTGTGATACTCCTTGAGGGATAGCACCTAGTTGGCACCTTGGACGCCATGGGAGTCTGACAGAAATACAACAACAAACCTTCCCCATCCCCGTCCTCTTCCTCCAACTCTTCCTCCTTCTCCTCCTCTTCCTCTTCCTCCTCTTCTCCTCCTCAAACACTCCCTCCTCTTCCTCCTCCTCCTCGTAATTTAGTCATGACGTGGAGTAATGCTGGGATTTAAATATGAAAAGAAAGAAAATTCCAGTACGTGAGGAGGAAGAAGGAAGAGGAGAGAAGAGGAAGGAATGAGGAAGAGAGGGAGAAGATGAAAAGTAAGGATGGGAGGAAGAGGAGGAAAGAAGAGGAGAAGGAAGAAGAGGAATGAAGAGGAGGAAAAGAAAAGAAGAGGAAGAAGGAGGAAAGTATTAGGACAGTTTTGGCGCTACTGTTATGAATCTACAATACTTTCTGATTGGCTGCTTGAAATATATAATACCTTCTGATTGGCTGCTTGGATCATATAATAAGCTCTGATTGGCTGACACTAAAACTCAGAATACTTCATTTTTTGGGGGAGAGAGGGTGTGTGTGTGTGTGTGTGTGTGTGTGTGTGTGTGTGTGGATAATTTAGTCATTAATATGCAAATAAGATAGAACAGGCGCGTGAGTGAGGAACAGACTGACAGAAAGACGAGAGAGAGAGAGAGAGAGAGAGAGAGAGAGAGAGAGAATATAAATAAGAAACACACACACACACACACATTGGTATTCAGAAACACGAATTGTACAGAAATAACTCACTTGAGGGTGTTGGCAGACAATGCTTACTGTCCTGATGGCACTGTGAGGCACTGCTTGGGTAGGTGTGCCCCTGTTAATGTGCAGGTGAGGGGGTGACGGGGAAGGAGGGAAGGGGTGAAGGAGGGTAGAAGGGAGGGAGGGTGTGAGGGAAGGATGGAAGGAGAGGTGGATGAGGCGTAGGAAGGGAAGGACGGAAGGATTAAGGAGATAGGAAAGAGAGAGGCGGAGGAGGTAAGTGTAGGTTCTGTGCAGTACTGGAAAAGAGGTAGATGTTTGGGGTGGTCAAGGGTAAGGAGGTGCGTAAATATATGTTTGGGGGGGAGGAGGGGAGAAAGAGGGGGTCATTCGAGGCAAGGACTATGGGGAGGGGGGGGAGGGGGGAGAGGTGGAGCTGGAGGGTGACAAGGTCGTCCTCGGATTAAGTCATTGTTTGCTTGTTTCTTCGGCTTCACTTACTCTGCTTCGGTACAGGATTACAAGGGGGTTCGAGACGGCTTCAAGGACAGTTTCGGAATGGTTCGGTTGTGTCTCGAGATGGTTCAGATGAGAGAAGAGATTGGTTGCTAAGAGGATTCGGAAAAGTTCAAATAGCAGTTCGAATCAGTTTACATGAAGGTGCGGAACAAGAGCTCAAATGGTTCGGAACAAGAGCTCAGATGGTTCGGAACAAGAGCTCAGATGGTTCGGAACAAGAGCTCAGATGGTTCGGAACAAGAGCTCAGATGGTTCGGAACAAGAGCTCAGATGGTTCAAATGAGAGTTCTGGATAGTTCTGTGAGGGATAGTGGGGGGGGGGGGAGGGAGAGAGGGGCAAAAGGAGAGAAGGAAAGGGGAGATAGGCGAAGGGAGGAAGGGGGAGAAGCAGGTAACACAGGGAGGGAAACACGAACAGGAGCTATGGAGAAGAATGGATGAGGGTGGGGAGGAGAAGAAGGAAAAAATAGATGAAGCAAGGAAGGAAGAGAGAGAGAGAGAGAGAGAGAGAGAGAGAGAGAGAGAGAGAGAGAGAGTCAGCTGGTTTCGTCACCATCTCCTTGGGTACGTTTGGGTCCGACTATGGTCCGTTCGTCCACCCTCCCTCTCCCCACCTTCTCCCTCCCTCCCTCTCTCCCCCTCTCCCCACCTTCTCCCTCCCTCCCTCTCTCCCCCTCTCCCCACCTTCCCTCTCCCTCCCACTCCCCCTCTCCCCTTGGTACACCTTTTACTTAGCTAGAGCAGCACCCCACCGCATGACGCCCTGTCCTCCCCCAGCTTGTTGCTTCCTCTTTCCTCTGTTTCGTCCTCTCCTCCTCCTCCTCAAGCACACAATTCCCTTCCTTTTACCTCACCTAGTTCTCTCAGCATCTCAATTTTGTTTTCTTTCTTCCTTCTACGTCTTTCCTCCTCCATCCTCCCATCCTTCTTCTTCTTTTTCTTCCTCTTCTTCTTCTTCAACCTGTAGCTCCTTCTCCTCCTCCTCCTCCTCCTCCCCTTCTGACCCTTCTCCTCCTCCCCTTCTGATCCTTCTTCTCCTCTCCTCCTCCTCTTTCTTTCCTTCCTTTTCTCATCTCCCCTCATTCTCCCTTTCTCTTCTTAACCTCTCTCCTTCACCATCTCCTCCTGTTCTCTCCTTCTTCTTCTCTTGTCCTCTCCCTTCCACCTTTCTCTTTCTTCTCTTATTCCTCCCTTCATCCTCTTCCTTCCCTCTTCTTCTTCTCCTCCTCCTCCTCCAGCACACAGACCTTCTCCCCTCAGAGTAACAAGGGCGTAAACACAATCACGCGCGCGCGCACACACACACCATCACGTTAATCATTGGTTTGTCGTCTTCTCTTCCTCCTCAGCCTCTTCTATCTCTCCTTCTCTCCCCCTCTTCCTCCTCCTCTTCCCCTTCCATCTCCCCCATCCTCCTCTTCCCTCTCCCCACTCCTCCTCTTCCGTATCCCCCCTCCTACTCTTCCATCTCCCCCTCCTCCTCTTCCCTCTCCACCCTCTTCCTCTTCCCTCTCCACCCTCCTCCTCTTCCCTCTCCACCCTCCTCTCTCCTCTTCCCTCTCCACCCTGTTCCTCTTCCCTCTCCACCCTGTTCCTCTTCCCTCTCCACCCTCCTCCTCTTCCCTCTCCACCCTCCTCCTCTTCCCTCTCCACCCTCCTCCTCTTCCCTCTCCCCCTCCTCCTCTTCCCTCTCCACCCTGTTCCTCTTCCCTCTCCACCCTCCTCCTCTTCCCTCTCCACCTCCTCCTCTTCCCTCTCCACCCTGTTCCTCTTCCCTCTCCACCCTCTTCCTCTTTCCTCTCCACCTCCTCCTCTTCCCTCTCCACCTCCTCCTCTTCCCTCTCCACCCTGTTCCTCTTCCCTCTCCACCCTGTTCCTCTTCCCTCTCCACCCTCCTCCTCTTCCCTCTCCACCCTCCTCCTCTTCCCCTCCTCCTCTTCCCTCTCCACCCTGTTCCTCTTCCCTCTCCCCCTCCTCCTCTTCCCTCTCCACCCTGTTCCTCTTCCCTCTCCACCTCCTCCTCTTCCCTCTCCACCCTGTTCCTCTTCCCTCTCCACCTCCTCCTCTTCCCTCTCCACCTCCTCCTCTTCCCTCTCCACCCTCCTCCTCTTCCCTCTCCACCTCCTCCTCTTCCCTCTCCACCCTGTTCCTCTTCCCTCTCCACCCTCCTCCTCTTCCCTCTCCACCTCCTCCTCTTCCCTCTCCACCCTGTTCCTCTTCCCTCTCCACCCTCCTCCTCTTCCCTCTCCACCTCCTCCTCTTCCCTCTCCACCTCCTCCTCTTCCCTCTCCACCCTGTTCCTCTTCCCTCTCCACCCTCCTCCTCTTCCCTCTCCACCTCCTCCTCTTCCCTCTCCACCTCCTCCTCTTCCCTCTCCACCCTCTTCGTCTTCCCTCTCCCCCTCTTCCTCTTCCCTCTCCACCCTCCTCCTCTTCCCTCTCCACCTCCTCCTCTTCCCTCTCCACCCTGTTCCTCTTCCCTCTCCACCCTCCTCCTCTTCCCTCTCCACCTCCTCCTCTTCCCTCTCCACCTCCTCCTCTTCCCTCTCCACCCTCTTCCTCTTCCCTCTCCACCCTCTTCCTCTTCCCTCTCCACCCTCTTCCTCTTCCCTCTCCACCCTCCTCCTCTTCCCTCTCCACCTCCTCCTCTTTCCTCTCCACCCTCTTCCTCTTCCCTCTCCACCCTCTTCCTCTTCCCTCTCCACCCTCCTCCTCTTCCCTCTCCACCCTCTTCCTCTTCCCTCTCCACCCTCTTCCTCTTCCCTCTCCACCCTCTTCCTCTTCCCTCTCCACCCTCTTCCTCTTCCCTCTCCACCCTCCTCCTCTTCCCTCTCCACCCTGTTCCTCTTTCCTCTCCACCCTCTTCCTCTTCCCTCTCCACCCTCCTCCTCTTCCCTCTCCACCCTCTTCCTCTTCCCTCTCCACCTCCTCCTCTTCCCTCTCCACCTCCTCCTCTTCCCTCTCCACCCTCCTCCTCTTTCCTCTCCACCCTCTTCCTCTCCCCCCCCCTCCTCCTCCCTAGAGCCACCGGCACCTCCAACACACACAATCACGTCCGTCTTTGTTAGACAGACAGACAGACAGACAGACAGACAGAGAGAGTGAGGGAATAAACTCACAAGACTTTTTTCCCTCGAGAGAAAGAAAAAGAAAATAATGAAGGGAGGAAATTAATTCTTCCTCTCCTCTACCTCCTTTTCTTCTTCCCCTTTTTCTCTAGCTCCTCTTCTTCCTCCTCCTCTTGTATACCTCCTCTTCCTCTTTTATCTCCTCTTCTTCTTCTATACCTCCTCTTCTTCTCTTCCCTTTCCGCTTAATCCTCATCTTTCTATCCACTTGCCGCTTCTCCTCCATGATTATCTCCTTCCCTCTCCCCTCTTTCGTATTTTCCTTCTCCCTTCTCTCATTTCTCTTCCTCTCCTTCTCCCTTCTCTCATTTCCCTTCCTCTCCTTCTCTCACCTCTCATTTCTCTTCCTCTCCTTCTCTCTCCTCTCATTTCTCTTCCTCTCCTTCTCTCACCTCTCATTTCTCTTCCTCTCCTTCTCTCTTCTCTCATTTCTCTTCCTCTCCTTCTCTCTTCTCTCATTTCTCTTCCTCTCCTTCTCTCACCTCCATATCCTCTTAGTAATTTACTTTATTTATTTGATTCACTGATTCATTCTCTGCCTGGTTTACTGTCTCGGTGATTCAGTGTCTGTCTGATTCACTGTCTCGCTGACTAACTGTTTCATTGATTCACTGCCTCGCTGACTCACTGTTTCATTGATTCACTGCCTCGCTGACTCACTGTTTCATTGATTCGCTGCTTCGTTGATTCACTGTTTCATTAATTCATTGCCTCACTGACTCACTGTTTCATTGATTCACTGTTTCACTAAACATGGCAGTGACTTAATGATATTGGCACTACCCCATGGTCGAGGGAGGAGGGGACGGGGGAGGGAGGGGGAGGGGGGGAGGAGGGGGGCAGGGATGGAGGGGAGGGGGAGTCAGAAGGGGTATCGTGCCAATCTGACCGGTGACCAACAACACACTCAGACAGACAGACACACACACACCCCCGCACACACAAAGTTGGCACTGTCGTCTGGTATGGCTCTCGGTATAAGACAGTGCCAACTCCTGCCTGGCACTAAGGTCGCGTCTCCCGGCCATACCTCATATAAACTTAGTCCTTGAGGTATTTGGCACATTGAACATTATGGTGTTTATTTTTTCCACCAAAGGGACTAACTGTACAGGTGTGTTCTGAAGAGATTAAGTAAACGTATTTCATAATTAAACTGATTCTATCCTGAGAACAGCATCTATCTGTCTATCTATCTATCTATAAATCAACACAACCACATATCTATCGATCTATCTATCTATGGACAGGTTGTAGATCCCACTAAGCTCCTCGGCGTCACCATAGACAACGAACTAAATTGGAAACCACACGTCAGTGGAGCTGTCAAGTCCTCCAGTTTCCGTCTCCACCTCCTCCGCCGACTCAAGTCCCTCGGAGTTCCTGCCCCCGAGCTCCTCAGTGTTTACTCAACATTCACACTTCCCAAGCTCACCTATGCCTCCCCCACCTGGTCTTCCTCCCTAAATGCCACACAACGTAAACACCTAGAAAAAGTGCAAAAGAGGGCATGCAAGATTATTCTCTCCCCTTCCTACTCCACATATCAAGAAGCGCTCAACACACTGACCCTCTCGGCTCTCACTGACCATCACCACAACCTCATCTGCAAATATGGTGAGAAGCTTCTGCACCATCCTCCACACCGGCTCCTACTATCACCCGAGATCCCTCGTCCGATAATTGCTGTTCGACACCACAACCGCATCCAGCCCATACGAGCACGACCTGATGGCTATAAGAACAGCCCAGTCCCAACCATTGTAAAAATTATCAATAACTTGTAATAAACCAGTGTATTCACTCCCAGTCAATACTACTTCTTGCACTGTCACTATGTAGAAATGCCCTGTAGTTTGAGCTTCTCTCCACCTAGTTATTATATATCATATTTGTATCACATATGTTACTTGTATATTATTTGTAAATCAAGAGGCCCATTCCCCAATTGTGTAACTGTATATTTTCAGCCTTCCGGCTCCCATGCTCTTTCAATAAACCTTTAACAATATTATTACACACACACACACACTACTGCTACTACTACTTTGCTCTCACTCGGAATCGAGAATGACGATCATCCAGCTTTGATACAATGATATGAGTTATTAGTGGATGTCACCAAGGTTGGTGAGCTTTGAGGTGACTAAAGAGACCGATACGGGACCCGCAGGGTCGTCCACATTCGTTGCACATGTGAAGGACTGCATCTACTGCGGGAGGGGCGGTGGCAGCGTGTTTCCGGCGTTGGCGCTTGTCTGCCTCGGTTTTGCAGTTGGGCTAACTCGAAAGTATTGACCCCTTCCCGTGTGGTGCTCCTCCAAGCGTTACGGTGTAGAGTAATCGTCTCCCAGGTGAGGGGGTCGATTTGGCACTTTTCAGGTTTGTCTTAAGAACTATCTATATACCTTTTCAATTATCCGCCGGCGTTACGTTTACTATTCGTTAGATGACTGTAAAGTAGCTGCTTTGGTAGTCTACTGTCGTCCATGCGGGTAACATGGCCCGTCCAGCATAGCTGTTCATAGATAATGGTAGCCTCGATGCTCCCACAGTTGGTGTCAGCAAGAATACTGGCATTTGTTCTCTTGTCTTCCCAGCAAACTCGGAGGATGGAACGTAGACTACGTTGGTGAAAGTTTTAAAGCGTCTTGAGGTGTTTCCTGTATGTGACCCATGTTTCACTGGACATACATGCAGCTTTGTATATAATTTCAGCTCCCTACAGCTGAAGACACGGTTTCGGAGTCCGTCAAAGGCTTGAGATGCTTATCTGATCCGGTGGTGAATCCCTTCATCGATGTCTGCGGTGGTGGCCAGGTGGGAGCCGAGATACCGATAGTGGGTAACATTATAGAGGGTAGTACCGTTAAGCTGGATGGATGGTAGATGTGTGTGTGAACCTAGGGCAGGTTGAAAGAGAATCTGAGTCTTACGTACATTCACCTCAAGGCCGAAGTGCGCACACGCATCTGCGTTGGTGTTTAGGATCTCCTGTAGGTCATTTTCAGTATGAGCAACGAGGGTGAGGTCGTCTGCATACTGAAGTTCAGCAATGGAAGCCGCCGACATCTTTGTTCTTGCCTGGAGTCGTCTTATGTTGAAAAGATCCCCCTTCACCCGGTACTCGATGTTCACCCCACTGGCTAAATTGGCACTGGCACGAGTAAGGAAGGCAGCCAAAAATATGTAAAAGAGAGTTGGTGCCAATACGCACTCTTGTTTAACCCCGTTTGAATGGGGAAGAAATCAGACTGGGTGCCGTTGTGCGGGACACTGCCGTTCATGCCATCGTGGAGTTGCCTCACAATGGCGATGAATTTTGGTGGGCAGCCAAAACGGCTGAGGGTCCACCAGAGGGCTTCCCTGTTGACCGAGTCGAAGGCCTTGGTTAGGTCGATGAAAGCCATGTACAGATCACGACACTATTCTCTGCATTTTTCCTGTATCTGGCGGGCAGCAAAGATCATGTCAGTGGTGCCACGTGATGGTCTAAAACCACATTGAGATTCTGGGAGGAAGTTTTCCGCCTCAGGAAGGAGTCTGTTTAGGAGGACCCAGGCGATAATCTTGCCAACTACGGAGAGCAGCGCGATCTCACGGTAGTTGCCACAGTCTGACCGGTCTCCCTTGTTCTTTGAGAACTTGGAGGATTTCCTTCTTTTCCCAAAATTCTCCAGGAGAGAGTGAAAACGGCTTGTAAGCAGAGGTCCTCCTGCTTTATACACCTCGGCTGGGATTACATCAGGCCCTGAGGCTTTGTTATTTTTCATCTGTTTGATGGCAGTAACTACCTCATCCAGGGATGGAAGATAGCTGAGGTGGGTCAGCTCTGGATACTGAGGGACCTCCTGGGTAGTCAGTACATCTACATCGGTGTTTCGGTTAAGCAGTGAATGGCAGTGCTCTTTCCAGCGCTGAAAGAGGCCTTCTTCGTCTTTAATTATGAAGTTACGATCAGATGAACGGAGGGGCGCTGTGCCATGATTGGGTGGCCCATAAAATGTTTTAATGGAATTGAAAAATTCGCTCATTTTGTGCATGTTTCTGTGTTTCACATGCTTTATTTTTAAGCCAGTCGTTCTTTAGAATGCGAAATTCCCGCTGGGCTGCCGCTTTCTTCTTGCGGAAGGTATCAGCTTTGGTCTGAGACTGAGGGTTGTTCTGCCAGTCAGTAAAAGCAGCACGTTTATCATCGATGAGTACTTTGATTGCCAGGTCATTTTCATCAAACCAGTCCTGGTGTACTCTTTTGGTCTGGCCGAGGGTCTCTGCAGGTTTCTGTTTTAACAGTGTTGAGAGTATCCCATTCGGCACTGGGATTCGCTTTGTTTGCTGTTGGGTTCTTTATAAGCCCATGTTAGAGCTGCTCTCTGAAAGCATGTGCTAATGCTGGGTCCTCCAGATGCTTAGTATTAAGACCTCTTCTAGAGGCTTGCTGCCTTCGCCGTTTTGGCTGACAAGTCGATGATCAGTGTCACAGTGGTCTGAGCCACGCATGGAACGGGTGATGAGGACATCTCGGCGATCTCTTTTTCTGACAATAATATAGTCAATGAGATGCCAGTGTTTGTATCGTGGGTGATGCCACGAATCCTTGAACTTGTCGGGCTGCCTAAACAGGGTATTGGTGATAGTGCGGTTGTGTGCAGCACACTTACTGAGGAGGAGTAGGCCGTTGGGATTACACTTGCCTCGTCCATTTCTCCCTATGGTTCCCTGCCAAATGTTAGCATCTCTGCCAACTCTGGCACTGAAGTCGCCAAGGAGCACAACCTTGTCTTCTCTGGGGTTAGAGGTTAGCACTCTGTCAAGGTCGGCATAAAAGGCCTCCTTGATGTCATCCTTTGCATCCAGTGTTGGGGCGTATGCACTGTTGAAGAAGGCATGACGTGAGTGATTCAGTGGTACTCGAAGCATCATGAGGCGCTCGTTGATCCCAATAGGCATCTCAGTTAGCCTGTGTAGGATGCGTTGGCAGATTCCACAGCCAACTCCATAAATGTGGTTTCTCTCTGTAGCAGGCTTACCCTTCCAGAAGAAGGTGTAGCCAGACCCATGTTCTGGAGCTGGCCCTCATCTGGGAGCCAGGACACACTGATGGCTGCTATGTCGATGTTATACCTAGCTAACTCTTTTGTCACAAGGACAGTTCTTCTTTCAGGACACTCATTTGTGCCAGTATCCAGAAGGGTCCTGAAGTTCCATGCAGCGACCGTAGGAGGTTGTATGGTTTGTTTTTGTTTGGATCTGTGATATTGGTTGCGTTTGTGACAGCATAAGGATGACCTTACTGGGTGCGGTTGCCCAGTCAGGTTGGGTTTATAGGCAGGCTATGTTTAGGGCACCTTTTCTAGCCCCCTTCCCGTGTGGAGTGAGCAGAGTGGGTCCTCGAAAGGGCTGCTCAGTTGCACAGACAGGATCGGATTGCACTGCTGCCTAGATCCCAGTGCATAAACGACCATCTAATCTGTGCCGCCCATGTGCAGAATTGTGACTAGAGACTCCCGGCAGTCATCTCTGCCTGTCCCCATCGATCGCCATAGGACTTTTGGGGGTATAGGGGTTTTGATGATGATGAGAGCTATGATGAACTGGATGATGGCTGCGAGTGAGTTGATTTATGTGGTGAGGCAGAAACGCAGGCTGCAACCACACATCTTGGCTCTCCCTTTTCCTGATCCAGTGGTGCAAGTGTTGCAACGACTAGGGAGAAGGAGCGTTGTAATGGACTGCCGATAGCCCAGTTTGTTGGGTTTCGCCTTAGTAGCCTGTCCATCTTGCTTTGCCTTCGTCCGCCGGTGTAGTCGTTGGGTTTCCATGGTGGTCACCTCTTCCACCTATACCGCCGTTGGGGTCTTGTTGGAGCTCTGTAAGCATGTCTGCCTGATGCGGGGCGCCACCGCAGAATTTTCGTTTGGGGTTTACTCCCGTAGCCTTATACCTGCCAAGGTTAATCCACAAGGCAGCGGGGAGGTGGCTGGTAGGCGCCAGGACGTGTCCACATGCCAGTGGGCCTATGCACCGTCCCTCTGGGGCCCACTGCTACTCCGAGATCCCTTGCTTGTCTAGCCTGGGCCCACGAGGCACCCAGTTACCGTGTGTTGCCACGAGGAGTTACAGCAGGAGTGTTGATGGTGAGGAGGCTGTGTACTGGCAGGGGAAGACTTATGCAAGTTACTTCCCTGCACACACACACACACACACACATACACACACACACACACACACCAACATATAGACACCTACATACACACACCAACATACAAACAAGCATATAAACAAATATAAACGCACAGCAACACATACACAAACATACACACAGGTACACAAACACACACATACAGATACCCGAACATACACACACGTACTAGTACACAAACAAACACACACACATACAGGTACACAAACACACACAAGTACACAAACAAACAAACACACACACATCCAGGTACACAAACAAACACACACAGGTACATAAACAAACACACACATACAGATACACGAACATACACACACGTACTAGTACACGAACAAACACACACACACAGATACACAAACAAACAAACACACAGTACATATTTGGCCCATCTTGGCTACACTTGGCTTATCACGTCGCCCCTGGTCACCCCCCCCCCTCCTACTACTACCTCCCCCCCACCAGGTACTTACCCCCTCACCCCCTCCCCCTCCCTAACCCCCCCTTCCCCTCAGAGACACGTGCTAACAACATCCACACCCCCAAACCAGTACCACCACAACAACCACAATCCTCCCCACCCCGGCCAACACCACAACCACTACCACCAGCATCACTACTACCATCACTTTCACCCCCACCACTACCACCACCACACTACCACCACTACAACCCCCCCTCACTTCCGTTAAATTTTCCTCCTTGTTAGAAACGAAAGAGGTACCTCACGCCTCACTAAACCTATGAGGAGGCTTCCGGGAGAAAATGGCGTCGATACTGCACTGAGACTCTTCCACGCACTAGAGTAATGTCCTCATTCTCTACCGCGGGAGGAGCACTGACCGGGAGGAGCTTGTGAGAGTATATTGGGTCAACTTTCTCCCAGACACACACACACACACACGGAGCTTCCTGGTGATGTGTGGGGGCGTCAAGAAACAAACTCTCCTGCCGTGTCTCCTCGGGTGTCTCTGGGCGGTAGAGGGAGATGCGATGCTTTCAAGGAGACATTCACCCTCAAGGTTAGATTGGGTTAGGGTAGGTGCCTTCAAGGAGACGTTCACTTTCACCCTCAAGGTTAGGTTGGGTTAGGTGCCTTCAAGGAGACGTTCACTTTCACCCTCAAGGTTAGGTTGGGTTAGGTGCCTTGAAGGAGACGTTCACTTTCACCCTCAAGGTTAGGTTGGGTTAGGTGCCTTGAAGGAGACGTTCACTTTCACCCTCAAGGTTAGGTTAGGTTAGGTGCCTTCAAGGAGACGTTCACTTTCACCCTCAAGGTTAGATTGGGTTAGGTGCCTTGAAGGAGACGTTCACTTTCACCCTCAAGGTTAGGTTAGGTTAGGTGCCTTCAAGGAGACGTTCACTTTCACCCTCAAGGTTAGATTGGGTTAGGTGCCTTCAAGGAGACGTTCACTTTCACCCTCAAGGTTAGGTTGGGTTAGGTGCCTTGAAGGAGACGTTCACTTTCACCCTCAAGGTTAGGTTAGGTTAGGTGCCTTCAAGGAGACGTTCACTTTCACCCTCAAGGTTATATTGGGTTAGGGTAGGTGCCTTCAAGGAGACGTTCACTTTCACCCTCAAGGTTAGGTTGGGTTAGGTGCCTTCAAGGAGACGTTCACTTTCACCCTCAAGGTTAGGTTGGGTTAGGTGCCTTGAAGGAGACGTTCACTTTCACCCTCAAGGTTTGGTTAGGTTAGGGTAGGTGCCTTCAAGGAGACGTTCACTTTCACCCTCAAGGTTAGATTGGGTTAGGTTAGGTGCCTTCAAGGAGACGTTCACTTTCACCCTCAAGGTTAGGTTAGGCTAGGTTAGGTGCCTTCAAGGAGACGTTCACTTTCACCCTCTAGGGAAGATTATCTAGGGATAAACTTCTTGCACACACACACACACACACACACACACACACACACATACACACAGGGGTAACAAAAATAGAACTTATGATCACATTACGTAAGATTTTCTTTTGTTTTGTCTTTATCTCCACACGACATCTCCATGACCTTGATATAAACACCATATTTCATCTGATGCCTCTCTATAAACAACGAATCAGGTCCCTTCCCGCCAAAATCCTACACTCTATCTCTCTATAAACAACGAATCAGGTCCCTTCCCGCCAAAATCCTACACTCTATCTCTCTATAAACAACGAATCAGGTCCCTTCCCGCCAAAATCCTACACTCTATCTCTCTATAAACAACGAATCAGGTCCCTTCCCGCCAAAATCCTACACTCTATCTCTCTATAAACAACGAATCAGGTCCCTTCCCGCCAAAATCCTACACTCTATCTCTCTATAAACAACGAATCAGGTCCCTTCCCGCCAAAATCCTACACTCTATCTCTCTATAAACAACGAATCAGGTCCCTTCCCGCCAAAATCCTACACTCTATCTCTCTATAAACAACGAATCAGGTCCCTTCCAACGAAATTATTACCTCGCAATAAAAAAAAGACTTCAAGGAACCATTAATATATACATTTGAGTTGTATCCATGTAGGTCCTCTCTTTACATTGCTAGACGCGTCATTGACTCGTGATGAGAGCTCTAGAGAGTGGCCTTGACAGTCTCAGAGTGGGGAGCTGGGAGGCCATATTTATTTACATTCTCCCTCCGTGTCAACAAAAACAATGGCGCATCGTCTACAACACAGGACAAGGAACGCGGCATTTATATTGTCTTTTTATATCATTTATTCTTTCTCGATTCTAATATTTTTTTTTTTAATGGTTTATTTGTCTTTACTTTTATTATTTAAATCTCGATAATTAGTGATTTATTTATTAGAATTTATCTATCAGGTCAGTTACGGGTCAGGTAAGGCCATATCAGGTACAGGCAAGGTTAGGTAAGGTCAGGTCAGGTCAGGTTAGGTTTTGGTAAATTGTAGACTAATCATCTTGGCGAGTTTTGGGGGTGTTCCTCAGGTAGGTTAGGTCAGGTTAAGTCAAGTCAGGTCAGGTCAGGTCTTGGTAAATTGAAACGAATCATCTTGGCGAGCTCCTCAGGTAGTCTCAGAGATCAATTCCTTTAATGTGTTTGTGGCGTGTTGATGGCGTGGTTCTGCGTGGTTCCGTGTTGATGGCGTGGTTCTGCGTGGTTCTGTGTTGATGGCGTGGTTCTTGTCGTGGTTCTGTGTTGATTGCGTGGCTCTGCGTGTTGATGGCGTAGTTCTGCGTGGTTCTGTGCTGATGGCGTGCTTCTGCATGGTTCTGTGAGTTGATGGCGTGGTTTTGTGTTGATGGCATAGATCTGCGTGGTTCTGTGTTGATGGCGTGGTTCTGTGCTGATGGCGTGCTTCTACAGAATCTACATGGTTCTGTGTGTTGATGGCGTAGTTCTGCGTGGTTCTGTGTTGATGGCCTCGTTCTGCGTGGTTCTGTGTTGATGGCGTAGTTCTTGTCGTGGTTTTGCGTGGTTCTGTGTTGATGGCCTCGTTCTGCGTGGTTCTGTGTTGATGGTGTAGTTCTTGTCGTGGTTCTGTGTGTTGATGGCGTGGTTCTGTGCGTTGATTGCGTGGTTCTTGTCGTGGTTCTGTGTGTTGATGGCGTGGTTTTTGTCGTGGTTGTCTGTGTTTATGGCGTGGTTCTGTGTTGATGGCGTGGTTCTGTGTTGATGGCGTGGTTCTGTGTTGATGGCGTGGTTCTCTGTGTTGATGGCGTGGTTCTCTGTGTTGATGGCGTGGTTCTGTGTTGATGGCGTGGTTCTCTGTGTTGATGGCGTGGTTCTCTGTGTTGATGGCGTGGTTCTGTGTTGATGGCGTGGTTCTTGTCGTGGTTAGACCCCAGTAGCCCAGCAGGGGAGATAATCAACCACTCAGCCTTGTAACGCTCCTTCATGACCTGTAGTTGTTAGTGGCGTGTGGCAGCCACCAGCACGCCCACACGCCCACCCTCACACGCCCATACCCGATGCCCTCTACTACCCTAAACAAACACACACACACGCATACAGCAAGATTATTCTCTCCCCTTCCTACTCCACATATCAAGAAGCGCTCAACACACTGACCCTTTCGACTCTCACTGACCATCACCACGACCTCATCTGCAAATTTCGTAAGAAACTTCTGCACCAACCTCGACACCGGCTCCTACTACCACCTGAGATCCCTAGCCCGAGAATTGCTGTTCAACACCACAACCGCATTCAGCCCATACGAGCACGAACTGATCGCTATAAGAACAGCCCAGTCCCAACCATTGTAAAAATTATCAATAACTTGTAATCAACCAGTGTATTCACTCCCAGTAAATACTACTTTTTGCACTGTCACTATGTTGAAATGCCCTGTAGTGTGAGCTTTTCCCCATCTAGTTATTATATATCATATCTGTATCACTTATGTTACTTGTATATTATTTGTAAATCGAAACCCATTCCCCAATTATGTAACAGTATATTTTCAGCCTTCTGGCTGCCAGTGCCAAGCTCTTTCAATAAACCGTTAATTATTATTATTATTATTATTATTATTATTATTATTATTACACACACACACACATACACACACACACACACACACCATAGACACTACTTGTACGACGACGCCCACTACTGAGACACTACGCCCACGCCCACTACTGAGACACTACGTCCACGCCCACTACTGAGACACTACGTCCTAACCCACCACTGAGACACTATGCCCACGCCCACCACTGAGACACTATGCCCACGCCCACTACTGAGACACTACGCCCACGCCCACTACTGAGACACTTCGCTCACGCCCACCACTGAGACACTACGCCCACGCCCACTACTGAGACACTTCGCTCACGCCCACTTCTACAATACATCATCATCCATTTGACCTTTAATGCTTTTAAGGGCAAGATGTAAAGTAAAGGTCAGGGGTCACCCGCGTACACTGAGGGAGGAGGATGAGGGGAAGGAGGGGGAGGGGGAGGAGGAGGAGGAGGAGGAGGATGAGGAGAGGGAGAGGAGGAGGAGGGGGGTGGAGAAGGAGGAGGGAGAGAGGGGAGGAGGAGGTGAGGATGAGGAGAAGGAGAGGAGGAGGAGGACGAGGGGGGTGGAGTAGGTGGAGAAGGAGGAGGGAGAGAGGGGAGGAGGAGGGGAAGTGAGGATGGAAGAGAAGAGGAAGGAAAGGGAAGATAGGTGAAATATGGGATAGGAAGTGAGGGAAAGAGGAAGAGAGATGAAGGTAAAGAGGGAGAGGAGAAGAGAGAGAGAGAGAGGGAGAGGAGAAGAGAGAGAGAGAGAGATAATCAGAGCTACTCTGTTGACTCTGGGGCGGAAATACACGTTCTAAGTTATAAATATCAGGTGTTGTGCTCCGACCAGCCCGCCAGCCAACACCAACACCACTATAACACCACCACACCACTACACCACCACAACACCACTACACCACCACCACAACACCACCAGCCACCACTACACCACCACAACTCCACCAGCCACCACAACACCACTACAACACCACCACAACACCTCTACAACTCCACCAGCCACTACAACACCACTACAACACCACCACTACAACACCACTACAACACCACTACACCACCACCACAACACCACGACACCACCACATCACCAACACCACTACCACACACACACACAACAACTGTACTCTAACAGCCGTCTTAATATAATTACCACCATTACCATAAGCTGTTGTATTATGACGATGACCTTCGTTGCCATGATCACTCTCTCTATGTTACCATGGTGATTGTTGTCTGAGTTACCATGGTAATTATCTAAGTTACCATGGTGATTGTGTTACCTGAGTCGCCATGGTAATTATCTAAGTTACCATGGTGATTGTGTTACCTTAGTCGCCATGGTAATTATCTAAGTTACCATGGTGATTGTGTTACCTGAGTCGCCATGGTAATTATCTAAGTTACCATGGTGATTGTGTTACCTGAGTCGCCATGGTAATTATCTAGGTTACCATGGTGATTGTGTTACCTTAGTCGCCATGGTAATTATCTAAGTTACCATGGTGATTGTGTTACCTGAGTCGCCATGGTAATTATCTAAGTTACCATGGTGATTGTGTTACCTGAGTCGCCATGGTAATTATCTAAGTTACCATGGTGATTGTGTTACCTGAGTCGCCATGGTAATTATCTAAGTTACCATGGTGATTGTGTTACCTGAGTCGCCATGGTAATTATCTAAGTTACCATGGTGATTGTGTTACCTGAGTCGATATGGTAATTATCTAAGTTACCATGGTGATTGTGTTACCTGAGTCGCCATGGTAATTATCTAAGTTACCATGGTGATTGTGTTACCTGAGTCGCCATGGTAATTATCTAAGTTACCATGGTGATTGTGTTACCTGAGTCGCCATGGTAATTATCTAAGTTACCATGGTGATTGTGTTACCTGAGTCGCCATGGTAATTATCTAAGTTACCATGGCGGAGAGAGAGAGAGAGAGAGAGAGAGAGAGAGAGAGAGAGAGAGCACTTCACAATGTACCCAAGGCTAATGGTCTCCAGCGCTTAACAAAACACAGCTGCTGTTAGATGCTGTCTGTCTATCTGAGCTTTCTGTCTGTCTGTCTGTAATCTGTCCTGTCTGTCTGTCCTGTCTGTCTGTCCTGTCTGTCTGTCTAATTCGTCTCACACTGGCAACTCAGGAAGTAATTTATCACTTAAGGCATTTCAGAACCATAGCAACGCCAGAGAGACTAGAGAGAGAGAGAGAGAGAGAGAGAGAGAGAGAAATAGACAGACACTACCAGAAATACCCAACGAGGTATGACACACACACACACACACACACACACACACACACACACACACACAAAACTTCATTATTATTGTCTTCTCTTAAACCCCGAAAAAAAGAAAGGAAGAAAGAAAGAAAGAAAGAAAGAAAACCGTGAAACCAAGAAACAACAAGAGGCAGAAGCTTATAGCACGCTGACAGCTCCAGGCCTGAGGCACTTGGACTACGGGTATTTATATATGAACTTGAGGCTCGCTGACAGCCTGATATGTGAGGCGCCGGGAGGGTGGTGCCGGGGGAGGGGGGGACTACTCAATACTGTTTTTGCTGTACACTTTGTCGTCAGAGGGTGTGTGGGTGCGTGCGTCGTCAGAGGGTGTGTGGGTGCGTGCGTCGTCAGAGGGTGTGTGGGTGCGTGCGTCGTCAGAGGGTGTGTGGGTGCGTGCGTCGTCAGAGGGTGTGTGGGTGCGTGCGTCGTACAGAGGGTGTGTGGGTGCGTGCGTCGTCAGAGGGTGTGTGGGTGCGTGCGTCGTCAGAGGGTGTGTGGGTGCGTGCGTTGTCAGAGGGTGTGTGGGTGCGTGCGTCGTCAGACGGTGTGTAGGTGCGTGCGTCGTCAGAGGGTGTGTGGGTGCGTGCGTCGTCAGAGGGTGTGTGGGTGCGTGCGTTGTCAGAGGGTGTGTGGGTGCGTGCGTCGTCAGAGGGTGTGTGGGTGCGTGCGTCGTCAGAGGGTGTGTGGGTGCGTGCGCCGTCAGAGGGTGTGTGGGTGCGTGCGTCGTCAACCTAACCGAACCAAACTCAGACCTTCCATGTTCCTTGTGAGAATGGCTTGGTGGGAGAACCTACCCCTCTCTCTCTCTCTCTCTCTCTCTCTCTCTCTCTCTCTCTCTCTCTCTCTCTCTCTCTCGGGATAGACTATAACAGAGGATAACACTAAAGAAGAGGTAACACTCCACCCATAACTCGGGACTCCTGTGTAGTCGTGTGACCTCAGAACACGCCCACCCGTACTGTCTGTCTCTGTCGTGTTCTGACCTTACGACACTACCCTCCCCCCCCACCCCCATCCACCCAACCACAGTCGCAGCTTCCACATTTATTACCCCACTCAGTAACCCACTTGTAACCTAACCTATCCTAACCTAACCAACCTATCCTAACCTAACCAACCTATCCTAACTTAACCCACATGTTATCCCCTAACCTAAACTAACCTACGTGTTGTCCCCTAATAACCAAATCTAACCTGACCAAACCTATCCTAACCAACCTATCCTAATCTGACTTAACCCGCATGATGTCCCCTAACCAATCCTAACCTAACCTATCCTAACCTGCATATTGCCTCCTGCACCGCACTGTGCCCCCCCCCCCCGCCCCGTCTCTATGTATCATGTGGGAGGCAGGTTACGACACTCTTCATTAGCGCCACACTTTACCTCACACCTCACACTTTACCTCACATTTCACCTCACACCTCACACTTTACCTCACACCTCACACTTTACCTCACATTTCACCTCACACCTCACACTTTACCTCAAGACCTGAAAGGCCTAGTAGAGTCTCGGTACAATACAGAGACTACTGCACCGACAACATGCTCCTTTTTTAATACAACTTAATGAATGTTATGAGGGATCTTGTCTATGCCTCCGACAACCCTAACGTGAACAGCTGTAACTTCTCTTGTATCTTCAATGCTTGCTTTGGTAAATGCTTCCCGCTCAAGACTAAGTCAGTGAAAACTGTATCTATTTCCAAGCCTTATTAATGTTTTCAAAAATCTTGCAGAGAGCATCCCTGATCACCATAGGGAATTTAGAGCCTACCTGTAAGACAGACAGCAAAATGAGCCGTTCTTATCCCCTGTCACAGCTGATGAATTATTGACCATCATAAAAATGTCCAAAGATGCAGCAGCAGGCGAAGACAATATACCAATGAGCATCATTAAGAAAGTAGCCCACTTATTACTACCTGTTCTCCTCCACATTTGTAACTCCTCCTTCACTAGTGGTGTCTTTCCTGATAAACTGATAATTGTTAAAGTCCACCCGGCATATAAAAAATCTGGGGACAAAGGTCTCTTGAAGAACTACCGCCCCATATCAGTCCTCCCAGCCTTGAGTAAGATACTGGAGAAGCTAGCATGTAGTAGACTAAACTCCTTCTGCAATGCCAATAACATCTTTACAGACTCCCAGTTTGGATTTAGAGCTAGAAGGTCGACTGAGAGTGCTCTGCTATCCTTTACTAATGACACCTTAAATTCCTTTGATGACAGTCAGTTCACAGTCGGTATATTCCTGAACCTCTCTAAAGCCTTCGATACTGTCGACCATACCATCCTCCTCTCAAATCTTGAACATTACGGCGTTAGGGGTCTGTCCCACAATTGGTTTACCTCATATCTGTCCAACAGGAAGCAGTATGTCTGCTATAATAATCACCACTCTGACTTTTCGCCAATCTTGTATGGAGTCCCCCAAGGTTCCATTCTCGGTCCAGTACTGTTTTTGTTGTACATAAACGACATAGTCCACGCCAGCACACTCATAAAATACAACTTATTTGCAGACGATAGTAATCTCTATGCCAGCAACTCAGACCTCCATTCCTTGATGAGAACTATGAACACTGAATTGACTAAAGTCGGGACCTGGGTAATACGTAATAAACTGTCCTTAAACCTTGAGAAAACTCACTACACGATCTTTCACAGAAGGAAAAACTTGACCCCAGACTTGGACCCCTGTACCTTGGTAATACAGTCCTCAAACGCGAACAAAATACTAAATTCCTCGGAGTTATTATTGATGAGAAACTTAACTGGAGAAACAACATACAAGCCATTCACAGTAAAGTCAATAAACAGTGCGGTATCATGTATCACACTCGACAGTCACTCACTCTCACAGCAATGAAATCTAATACGATCTTGCTTATCAACACCTGATACACTGTCACACACTATGGGGGGCCTCTGGCTCTTCAAAAAGACAATCTCTGGTTACTGCAGAAAAGAGAGTTGTATGGACAATGACCTACTTGAAAAAAAACAGATCACACAAACGAAAAATTTGCTAAATTGAAAATGTTAAAACTCGAAGATATTAACACCTACTGCTGCCCGTGGTAACATTATGAGATGTTCTTATTACCACCATGCTATTGTACTATTCCAGATGATATTAAATGTTACGTAATACTTCCTTGAAGATAAATATATAGTATATATCAGGTGCCTAAAAGAGAGCTCAGGTTCTCAACTGTCTCAGCCATGTTAATATTGCTATAATTATCCACTCCGTATCTGTGTTTTTAACGCTAAAGAAACTGTTTCAATTCAATTCAAGAAGGAATACCTCACTGTACTCCCTCCCTTTACTACCTACCACCACCACACACCCCCTTCTACCCCACCACTATCACCACACATCTCCTTCTCACCCCACCTTACACCCTACCACCACCCCCCCCCCCACATAACCTAACCTAACCTAACCTCACCAAACTTAACTTAATAAAATCTCAACTAACCTGACGTGTGTGTGTGTGTGTGTGTGACATCATCTCCAACATCTCCTTGACAACCCTTATACTCTCTCTTCTCTCCTCCCTCCTTCCCTATCCTACCTCCCCCCTTCTTTCCTCCCTGCCCGGCCCTACTTTTCCTCCCCTTCTTCCATCCCTCCCCATCCTGCCTCTCCCCTTCTTTCCTCCCTCCCCGGCCCTACTTTTCCTCTCCCCTCCCTATCCCACCTCTCCCTCCCAATTCTCTCTTCCTGAATCTCCCCACGCCATTCCCACCTCTTCCACATCCTCCATTTCAAGAACTTTTTCTCCCCACTTCCCTCCCCCTCACTTTACACCCCCTCCCCTACCCCTCCCGATTTCACTAAACCACCACACCTTCTGTCCCCTCCCCTCTCCACGTCGCCTATCCTCCCCACACATCTCCTCTCTCCTCCCCATCTCACCTCTCCTTCCCATCTTCCCTCCCCGATTTCCGTTCAGCCTCCCCCCCCCCCCCCGGAGCTCACACAGTTAAGAGGATTATGTGTCGCCCAACACTTGTTGTGTGATCCTCAGTGACGCGGCTGTCACTAGAGCTGGGCAGGAATCGATTCCTGCGATTCTGATGAGCTACCTCACAATCGGTTCCCAATTTTGGTACTGGTTCCCATGAAGCGATTCCACTAACACTACAGTGAGAGTGAGTTGCCGACCGTCCTACCCTGTCCTCCTGTGGGTGGCGCCGCACTGGCGCGTAACCGTTGCGACAGACAGTGGCAGTGCGAGACTGCGAGTGTACTCTGCAAGCGCAGCGGCCTACCTCACGCTCAGTCGCTTACGAGCCTCACGTACGCGGAGTTGAATTGACTCGTCGGTCGTCAGTCGTCACTCCACTGCCACTGCCAGTCCTTTCATCATTCATGTCAGAGGGCCCAGAGGGTGGGTGTCGATGGCTCGATGCAAATGTAATTGAGTTCTAGTGCAACACTAGTACCCCTTTTTCTAGCTGGAGTGTACTGTATAGTTATACTATATGAATATGTAGAATGTTCTGCTTAATGTTCAAAATTTATCACGAAAGAGCCCGAAAGTCTCTCTCTCTCTCTCTCTCTCTCTCTCTCTCTCTCTCTCTCTCTCTCTCAGAAAATTTCCTAGCATCTTTCGATTTTTTGTTTTCAGGTCATTATCATGGCGTCTAAAAGAACAAGGGCGAGCCCTGTGTTGACTCGCATGAAAAAAATTGACCTAGGAAGTGTTGTTTGTGTCCTCTGTAAAGACAGCTTCAAATACTGCGGTAGCACTTCATCCTTGACAAAACATATACTGTACGCACCAAACATCCAACAGAGTACTGCAAGAAGAGCAAGAAGGACATGTGCTGGAGCTGGCAGGAAAATGAAGCAAAAAAGAAACCATGACACAGTCCAATTTGCTTAAAATAATCAACGAGAAGAAAACTTACAAAGCAGATTCTTCTCGGAAGAGAGAATTGGACCAAATTGTCATGCAAATGATCGTCCAAGATTTACAACCGTTTTCAGTGGTGGATGGCAAAGGGTTTAAACGTCTGGTCAGTAATCCACGGTCTGAACTCCCTAGTCGGCGAGAATTAACAAGAACCCACCTTCCCAACATTTACGACCAGGAAGTTAAAAGAGTAAAGAAAGAGTTGGAGAACACAAATGCTGTCTCACTGACCACAGACATATGGACCTCTACAACTACACAAGGATTCATCACAGTAACGGCTCACTTCATTTCGCCGACATGGGAATTAAAGTCGGTGGTACTGGAGACAATTAGGATGCAGGAAGCACACACACTGCAGCTAATATTGCCGAGGAATTAACAACCATTTGTAACAACTGGAACATTTTGAACAAAGTCTGCTCTTTTGTTACAGACAATGCAGCCAATATAACTTCAGCTGTGAGCAACATCATGAAGCTACGCCATCTACCATGTTTCACACACACACACTGAATTTGGTTGTAAGAGATTCTATTAAAACACTGAGGAAGTTAAACATTTGCAAGAGAAAGTCAAACGGGTCGTCACTTTCTTTCATCACAGGCATCGGCTAAATTGAGTAAGCTTCAAGAACAACATTGTCTACCCGTCAAGAAACTTGTCCAAGATGTTGAAACAAGGTGGAATTCGACTTACTACATGATGCAGCGCTTCGTACAATAAAGCCAGCTTATTACCACTACTCTCTGCTTGATGGGAAGAAATGACATGTGTCTGAATAACGAGGAACTGGAACGGATAACCAAGACTGTGGCTGTTCTCGAGCCATTTGAGGAGGCTACTAGAGAGATGTCCGCAGAAAAATTCACCTCATTATCAAAAATAATTCCTATGGTTAAGGGATTACAAGACTATATGGACTCCACCGAGGACAAGGAAGTTCACCAGTTGTACAGAACATTTCCTCTTGACATGGAACTCCTTCAGCAAATGACAAGAAGATCTCACACTATGGAAGGAAGTTTTTTTGTAGGAGCAGCAAAATTAAGGGATCCTAGATTCAAAAGAGTGTCTTTTGCAGATCTTACAAATGTGAAGATAATTAAGGAGAGTTTAGTTAGCCGAATGCGATGTACACAAACAACAGAAGTTCAAGAACCATGTACAAGCATGTCAGTACAAGCGGAGTCCCCAGGTTCCTCACAAACTGTTACTACACAACCAAAGAAAAGTTCACTCTGGGCTAAATTCGGTGCCAAGATTGAAAAAAATGCACTGGTTTCTTCAACACACCCGTCTACAAGGCCTTATATTGAAATGAGAAGATATATGGAAGAATCGCCAATTCCTAGAGAAGAAGATCCGTTGGAATGGTGGAAAAAACATGCCGCACTTTTCCCCAAACTCCAAGAACAAGTGAAAATGTTCCTCTGCTCCCCAGCATCACCAGTGCCCTCAGAAAGGCTTTTTTCTAAGGCTGGCGAACAAGTGTCCCAAAGACGTAGGTGTCTAAAGGACAAAAACGTGAATACGATCCTCTTCCTTAACAAGAACACTCCTTGTGTTTTGCAGTCATTTCTTACGGAAAGAGACACTGTTTTGTTAATTATCAATTCTAATTAATTAAGAGGTTAGAGTGATAACAAATATTTTTGTTACCTACAGTTTTTTTGGTTTCTTTGTCATTACACAGCTACATGAATGTGTTTGAATAAAAACTGTATTACGTTCCCAATATAGGCTTCAATTAATTATTATGATTGATCAGCAGTTGATATTAGTGTATGTGTGAACTGTGAAGGAGTAATGTTTGTAATGATCACAAGTATGTATTTATTTATAAAATGATTGGCATTATTTTTATACTAGGGAATTTATATTTCTGTAAAGTAAACCGATAAGAAGTACAAGTTTATTTACAAATTATTGATATTATTTTTTAAAGGAAATTAGATTTTGGTAATTAAAAAAAATATTTGACCTACCAAAGAAGTAAGGAATAAACATCTTTCATTACTTTCTAAAGTTTATTGTATTCCCAAAATAAAATAAAATGTAAATATTTAATACACTTACATGCTGTCCTTCCAAGACAGCAGTGACGACATGACACAGATTGGCAGCCCCGTGACCGTGAGGCATGGGGGACGAGGCCATTTTTTTTTTTACGGGAATTAGCCCACCCGGGCACAGGTCAAACGACCCACAACAGGACCTGGGGGGCCTATAACTATATGACAGTATTTGCTTACTTTGAAGAATCGATTCCAGCGATTCCATTGGCACTGAGAATCGGAACAGTCTATTCCAATTTTAATGATTCTTGCCCAGCCCTAGCTACCACCACCACTACTACCACAAACACAGTGGCCTCCAGCCTCTCCCTATAGCCACACCTTCGCCGCCATTTTATTACCTTAAAATTAAATATCCTAATACATAAGTAGCTACCCTGGCTGTGTTGAGTTAGTTGAGCCGCAGATCTATGCGGCATTCAGTGACTGTTGCCTCATAGTCAATATCTGCAACTGTTGTCGGCTTTGGGGCCGATGCTCTCGTTCCCCTGAGGCAGAGCAAAGCCGACCGAAGGAGAGAGAAGGACAGTCGACATCTCATCCAGGCTGTAACATAACTTCTGGGCTGCTGCTTCTTCTGTTCGGATAGCACCTCCGCGAGTCTGGCGTAGAAGCATCTTGCACTTGGTCCCATCCCACCAGAGGTTGTGAACACTAGAGGAGTGAAGCTGTCTTGATCAACGTTCTGAATTCTCTCCCCGCATGCCTTTATCTTGTCGTTCTCGTTCCTCCTGTGTGCAGCATCGAGAGCTAAGTTACGGTGACATGCAGCCATGGGATCAAAAATTCTGATGTCGAAGAAGGCTCGCTGTCCCGGCGTCCAGAATCCTCGAGCACTAATCTCAACACGGGCTTCGTTGGATGTGTTTGAAGTCCTATGTTGAAAATTCTCACCGTCCAATGGAAGGAGGGTCGGTTCTACCCTGACATCACGGCATATTTCCTTCAACATATTTTCTGTGACATCCCTTACTTCGTCATGCCTCATGCATATGAAGCCCCCTTTCTTGCACACCATGGCGTGATCGACGTCATAGGAAGAGCCACACACTCATTGGGAGAGCAAACCTTCTATTGGCCTACCATACCTTAGAGCATTGGCATCAGTAAATTCTTGTTTATTGAGACTGAAACTATTTGCCCATATCGGTAACGTAGTTAACCAGTTCGAGGCGCCCACCTCCTGCGCTATAGCTACTTTTTTTTTCTTCAAATTCTCTGGTACTTGCAGCAACAGTTGCTGCAGCTTATCACTTTGGCCGTGCTGTCGTTCTGTCGTAATGGACCTTTGAATCTTATTTACTTCACTGGTATCCACCTCCCGTGTTGCGTTCTGAGCTATTATGTGGTCCGTGAGGGCTGCCGTGAGCTGACTGAGTTTTGATGTTCGGTGGCAGCAATCTCCTCTGGCTTGGTCAATCCCATTCCTCCCAGTGCAAAATTGTGATCTTTCTGCTGGGGTTAAGTGAGGGTGTTTCACTAATTTGGGAATGAAATTGACGCTGATAGCTTCTTCCAGAGGGCGGAGGAAGGGTCAGATATCAGAGATAGTGCACATCAGGTAGTTCAGTGATGCTTGACTCCATGGGTGAATGCCGCAAAAGCTGCATGTGGCTCTGTGTTAGTAATATCGGACAGAGCTTGGATTTCCCTAACCCACTCATTCACCTTTCCCGTTACGTACTTGATCTTGAAGTCCGTCGTGCCACTATTACCACTATTACCACCACTACCACTATCACTTTGCTGTCACACGGAATCGAGTATAACGATCATGCAGCGACGACACGATATTATGAGTTGTTAGTAATGGCAGCGGTAGATGTTGCAGGTGTGGCGGACTACATCTATTGCAGGAGGGGGAGCGGAGGCATTGTTATCACTACTACTACTTTTTTCAATTATGGCTTACTACTACTATTACTACTACTACCAATACTAACCCTACCTCTACCACAACTATTACCACTACTAACACTACATCTACCACAACTACTACTACTACCACCACTACCACCAGTCAGAACCATTCTTCCGGATCCAATTATGAGGAAAATTCAACATCGACCTTGACCTTCCTTTCCTCCCCTTGTCCTCTTATTCCTTCCTTCCCCTCTTCCTCTCATCTTTTTCTTCCCCCTCTCTCTCTTCTTCCCCCTCTCCTCTTCCCCCCCTCTCCCTTCTCTTTTAAAGGGATTAAGTCCTTGTACTCAGTGAAAGCAGAAACACGACTGTCTTCATATAAAAAAAATAAACACATAAAAGTTTAAGTAACTGAATGTATAAGGTAAATAAGGTAGATCAAAGGTTGCGTTACTCTTCTGTTTTGTTTTTTATAGGTTCATCTTAACTCCGTAATAAAAAAAAGAGACTTGTTTGTGTTTTGTTTTTTGTCTTTCTTTCGATCTTGTAGAATAACACCGATACGATTCTTTTGTTTTTACGTTCTATGAAAACAAGAGATTTAATCGTTTTCAGTTCCTTGGTTTATACGATTGTCTTCTGTTTCAGTAGGAGAGAGTAGCCCAATCGTCTTTTTTTCAGCCATAAGTAGTTGTCTTTTGTTTTAGTAGTGTAGGAAAAGAGATTCAGTCGTTTATATTTTCCAGGTTGGTACGACTGTCTTTTGTTTTAGTAGTGTAGGAAAAGAGATTCAGTCGTTTATATTTTCCAGGCTGGTGCGACTGTCCTTTTTTCAGCGTTGGAGAAGAATAAGTGTTGGGTTGTTACATAATTTCAAACCATTTAACGAAAACTGGAGCGACTTCCTTGTTTTTCTAGTTTTCTTTAGGAGGAAAACAGAGAACTGTTATTGTTATTATTCTAAATATATCTGTTTATCATTTACTAATAAAACTGAGATAACGAGTCTTGTCTTTCCTCTCGCGGGAAACAGTGACGTGAACTTTTACATTTTCTACATCTTCTTGACGTTCGTGGTTTGTTTCATTATTTTGGGTAAATTAATAGAATTCTTTTCATTGTCTTGCTCCAAAAAAAAATAAATAAATAAATATTCAAGCGATAGTCTTTTGTCGTCTCCGGTGTTGTGGGAAATCAGGGATACAGGCGTCTATTGTTTCTTATTGTTGTTGTTATGGCGACAATGACCTCATGAAACCCATAATTGGTGACTCTTCTCCCTCTTCTCTCACAATCTTCTAAGAGATAACGGAGGGATATTCTCTCTCTCTCTCTCTCTGTCTCAGGACTAAACACACTAGTTATAAGGTTAGGTTACGTGACTGTCATAGAGAAAACGAGGGCCGGGGAGGAGGAGAGGGGGAAGAGGAATGGGGAGGATGGAGGGGATGGAAGAGAAGGGGGGAGGAGAAGAGAGCAAGAGGAAGGGAACAAGAAAGACAAAAGAGAAAGAGGAAGAAAGGAGGGGGAAGGAAGAGTGGAAGGGGAGAGGGGAGGGAAGAGGGAAAGACGATGGAAGGAGGAATAGAGGAAGGGGAGGAATAAAGGGAAGGGCAATAGGAGTAAGGGGGAGGAAACGGGAGGAAGAGGAGGGGGGGTAGGAAGATAAGAAACCGGATATCCTCCCCCCTCCCCTCTCCCCAAGTTGAAGGGGGAGAGGGGGGAGGGGAGAGGTAGTGAAAATAGTCCTTTACTCCTCCTTCTATTTTTCCTTCCTCCTCCTTCTTCTGTTATTCTTCCTTCCTTCTCTTCCTCCTCCTCCTCTTCCACCACCATCTCTTCCTCCTCCTTCTCCTCCTTCACCATCTCTTCCTTCACCCCCTCCTCCTTCTCCTCCTCTTCAGTCGTGAGATATTTTATAGCTTTCACTCATAATCTTCTTTAGTGATGTAAGCGTCTCTCCCTCTCTCTCTCTCTCTCTCTCTCTCTCTCTCAATTTGTCCAACATTTATCAGAATTTGTGTCGCTGATGTTTTATAAATTCTCCCTAACTCTATGATTTACTTCCTGGGCCAAATTCTTACCATTCAGAATTTAATGTTTTCCTCCAACCAATACAAGTCTATCGTTTCTGAGCTCAGTTCGCCAATCTTCTAATCTCTGAGCTTAATTCGCCAGTCTTCTAATCTCTGAGCTCAGTACGCCAGTCTTCTAATCTCAGAGCTCAATTCACCAGTCCCGTCTGTGAGTTTAATTCGCCATTTTTTGTTTTTATTCGATTGCTCTAAGATCGCCAACTTTAGCGTTTTTGTAGTCCAACAAATTATCTCAGTTCGCCGTTGTTAAATTTGATGAAATCGCCAAATTCGCCTTTTATTGTATATATGTATGTATATAGGCTATGTATGTATGTATGTATGTATGTATGTATGTTACTTAGTTTAGTAAAAAATACACCAAAAAAATTACCAAAACAAAACAAACATGGCCGCCACTTTGTTTACATCACTGAGACCAAAACAAACATGGCCGCCACTTTGTTTACATCACTGAGACCAAAACAAACATGGCCGCCACTTTGTTTACATCACTGAGACCAAAACAAACATGGCCGCCACTTTGTTTACATCACTTAGACCAAAACAAAGGGAACTCCGTCAACATCTTTTCGAGTGAACAATAACGCCTCCTACTCCTAATCTATCCTACCCCCCCTACCCCCCCCCCCCCGGCAATCCATCTCCCTATTTCAATTTATTTCAATGGGGAGGAAGAGAAAGGAGTGGAAGGAGGAGAGGATGGAAGAGGAGGAAGGAAGAGGGAGAGGAAAAAGGATGAGGAAGGGAGATGAAGGAGGAGGAGGAGGAAGAAAAAGAAGAGGGGAGGAAGGAGGAAGAAGAGGAAAAGGGATGAGGAAGGAGGAGAAGGAGGGGAAAAGAAGGAGGACAAGGAGGAAGAAGAAGAGGGGAGGAAGAAGGAGGAAGAAGATAATGCCTGGCTAACGCTTAGAAAAACCCGAATAGGTAAAGCTCATTAGTACACTACCTGAGCTGTCTGGGGTTTATTGGACAGACAGACACAGACAGACAGACAGACAGACAGACAGACAGACAGAAAAAACATAGAAAGACAGAGACAGACAGACAGAAACTCAGAAACAGGCAGTGAAAGACTCAGAAACACACACAGACAGACATAAAGATCTGGAAGGTAGTACTGTAGCCAATATCTCACCTTAAATTGACTTGATAAATCACCACACAGCAATAGAGTTCTTACCTGCAAAATAAATAAATAAATAAATGAATAAACAAATAAATAAAAAAAAATAAAAAAAATAAATGAAAAAAAATAATAATAATAATAAAAAAATAAATAAATATATATTACCACCCATTACATATCCATTACAGCACCACCCATTACATTATAGCACCACCCATTACATTACAGCACCACCCATTACATTATAGCACCACCCATTACATTATAGCACCACCCATTACATTATAGCACCACCCATTACATTATAGCACCACCCATTACAGTACAGCACCACCCATTACATTATAGCACCACCCATTACAGTATAGCACCACCCATTACATTATAGCACCACCCATTACAGTACAGCACCACCCATTACATTATAGCACCACCCATTACATTATAGCACCACCCATTACATTATAGCACCACCCATTACATTATAGCACCACCCATTACATTACAGCACCACCCATTACATTATAGCACCACCCATTACATTACAGCACCACCCATTACATTATAGCACCACCCATTACATTATAACACCACCCATTACATTATAACACCACCCATTACATTATAACACCACCCATTACATTATAGCACCACCCATTACATGCCCATTACTAGTACATTACAGCAACACCCATTACTATAATTATCAAGGTGACGGTACAGGTGATGGTAGATACAGGTACACATGGAAGCATTAGTAGAACAACTACATATACTGTATTTGTTCATATACTTGTGAACTTAAACACACACACACACACACACACACACACACACACACACACACACACACACACACACACACACACACATATTAAAACACACACTATTACGTGGCCAAAGACCCATTAGTGGTAAGTTAATGGATGGTGTGTGTGTGTGTGTGTGTGTGTGTGTGAGCCATTAACGGTAAGTTAATGGATGTTGTGTGTGTGTGTGTGTGTGTGTGTGTTTATTCGACAGTGTTACGTGAAACAGGAGAAATCTTGAATAGTCTCTCTCTCTCTCTCTCTCTCTCTCTCTCTCTCTCTCTCTCTCTCTCTCTCTCTCTCCATGGCAGCCTCAACACCTCTCGTCACTATCACCGCCAAGACAACTTTAACAACTACACGTCTGTACATAGATAGGTGTACACATAGATAGGTGTACACATAGATAGGTGTACACATAGATAGGTGTACACATAGATAGACGATGTACACAAAGATAGATAAATTGATAGACGGTGTACACATATATATATATATATATATATATATATATATATATATATATATATATATATATATATATATATATATGGTGTACACAGAACATAAGAACATAAGAAAATAAGGAGTCTGCAATAGGTCGGTTGGTCTGTGCATGGCAGCTCCTGTCGAGAGTTACTACCACTCTCTACCATCCATGAATCTATCTAGCCTCCTTTTAAAACTCTCCAGAGTTCCAGCACTTACTACAAAGTTGCTAAGCTTGTTCCACTCGTCCACCACCATATTTGTGAACCAGTTCCTTCCTATCTCCCTCCTAAACCTAAATTTATCCAACTTAAATCCGTTGCTCCGAGTCCTATCCTGCTCGGATATTATAAGAACTTTATCTATATCGCCTTTATTGATTCCTTTCACCCACTTAAATACTTCTATCATATCTCCCCGCACTCTTCGTCTTTCTAGGGAATGCAAGTTTAGTTTCTTTAACCTATCTTGATATGGAAGGTTTCTAAGTTCCGGAATCATTTTCGTCATTCTTCGCTGCACTGACTCTAGTGAATTGATATCCATTCTATAATAAGGACACCAGAACTGAACAGCATAATCGAGGTGCGGCCTGACTAGCGCAAGATATAGTTGCAATAAGACCTCTGCACGCTTATTACTTACACTTCTAGATATAAAACCTAATACTCTGTTTGCCTTATTTCTAACATTAACGCACTGTTTTCTAGGCCGTAGGTCCGGGCTTATAAGTACCCCTAAGTCTCTTTCACAAGTCGAATTCTCTAGGTTGATGTTGTTAAGGCTGTATACATTGACAGTATTTGTTCTTCAAATATTAAGTACGCCGCACTTGCTGGTGTTGAATTTCATTTGCCATTTCTCTGACCACTCCTGCAGTTTATTTAAATCCTTCTGTAGTACATCTGCTTATGTCACTGCTGATCCCAGTATCTAGATCGTTTATATAGATTATGAACAAGAGTGGGCCCAGTACTGGCCCCTGGGGAACCCCACTGGTTTCACAGCCCCACTCAGATTTAACACCAACTACGCTGACCTTCTGTGTTCTATCTGTGAGCCATGATTTTATCCAATTTAAAACGTTCCCCTCGATACCATGAGCCTTAACTTTTCTCAGAAGCCTCTGATGCGGTACTCTGTCAAATGCTTTGCTAAAGTCTAAGTAAATAACATCGCAATTTTCGTCATTATTTACTACCTCGAAGACTTTCCTAAAAAACGTCAGCAGATTTGTTAGACAAGATTTTCCCTTTGTAAACCCATGTTGAGAGTCGTAGATTAATTTGCTTTTCTCTAAATGCAATCGGATGCTATTTGCTATAATTGATTCAAGAAATTTCCCCACTACTGACGTCAAACTAATCGGCTGGTAATTTGACGCTGATGCTGTCTACCTTTTTGAATATGGGTACTACATTAGCCTGTTTCCACAAGTCTGGCACAACTCTCGTGTCTAATGATTTTGCAAATACATTAACGAGGGGTCCGCTAATCTGTTCCCTACACTCTTTCAAAACTCGAGGGAAAATTTCATCCGGCCCTGGGGATTTTGTCTTCTTAAGAACATCCTCGTTTCTGATAGATGATGTACACATAGATAGATGGTGTACACATAGATCGATAGATAGTGTACACATAGATAGATGGTGTACACAGAGATAGATAGTGTACACGTAGATAGTTGGGTAGATAGACAGAAAGATACACACACACACACATAGAGAGGGGGGGGGGGGGCGGGCTTTAATATCCAGCAGAGGCTCAAGACGACAGGCAGTGTGTTGGTGTCCTGAGAGTAAACAGTCTCTCTCTCTCTCTCTCTCTCTCTCTCTCTCTCAGAAATAGCTCTCCGATAACCTAACCTAACCTAACCCTCCACTAACCTCACCTAACCTAACCCTCCACTAACCTCACCTAACCTAACCTAACCCTCCACTAACCTCACCTAACCTAACCTAACCCTCCACTAACCTCACCTAACCTAACCTAACCCTCCACTAACCTCACCTAACCTAACCTAACCCTCCACTAACCTCACCTAACCTAACCCTCCACTAACCTCACCTAACCTAACCTAACCCTCCACTAACCTCACCTAACCTAACCTAACCCTCCACTAACCTCACCTAACCTAACCTAACCCTCCACTAACCTCACCTAACCTAACCTAACCCTCCACTAACCTCACCTAACCTAACCTAACCCTCCACTAACCTAACCTAACCTAACCTAACCCTCCACTAACCTAACCTAACCCTCCACTAACCTCACCTAACCTAACCTAACCCACCACTAACCTAACCTAACCTAACCTAACCCACCACTAACCTAACCTAACCCTCCACTAACCTCACCTAACCTAACCTAACCCTCCACTAACCTCACCTAACCTAACCTAACCCTCCACTAAACTAACCTAACCTAACCTAACCCTCCACTAACCTAACCTAACCCTCCACTAACCTCACCTAACCTAACCTAACCCTCCACTAACCTAACCTAACCCTCCACTAACCTCACCTAACCTAACCTAACCCTCCACTAACCTCACCTAACCTAACCTAACCCTCCACTAAACTAACCTAACCTAACCTAACCCTCCACTAACCTAACCTAACCCTCCACTAAACTAACCTAACCTAACCTAACCTAACCCACCACTCTCCACCTCCTATTCATAACAATATTTCCAGTGGCACAAAATTATGATGAGGTTTACATATGTGTGTGTGTGTGTGTGTACGTGTGTGTATGTACGTGTGTGTGTGTGTGATAAGGTATACAGTAGAGAGACTGGCACCTAGCCATCATCCCCTAGCCCCCTCCCCTCCCCCTCCCCCCCTCCCCCTACCCCCTCCCTTCCCCCTCCTTCAAGGCTCTACTGCCACACCCACACGTACCACTGTCACTGCCAAGCACGTCCACGGTGCTGTCACCACATCCACGCCCACACGCCCTCACACACACACTTATTGTATTCAGTTTAATCTCTCTCTCTCTCTCTCTCTCTCTCTCTCTCTCTCTCTCTCTCTCTCTCTCTCTCACATATTGAATTCCGGCCCTGCCAATCTCCCTCTCTCCTCCCCTCCCCCGTTAATCTCCCCTCGCTCACCTCTCCTCTCCTCCCCCGCTTATCACCCCCTACCCCGCCACATCTCCCCCTCACTCATCTCCCCCTACCCATCCGGCCATCCCCCCATGTATGTATGTATGTATGTATGTATGTATGTATGTATGTGTGTGAGTGTGTGTGTGTTTGTGTGTATTGCTGGCTAGGGGAGACAGGTGAGGGGAGACATGTGGGGGAGACAGGTGAGGGGAGACATGTGGGGGAGACAGGTGAGGGGAGACAGGTGTGGGGAGACAGGTGGGGGAGACAGGTGAGGGGAGACTGGTGGGGGAGACAGGTGAGGGGAGACAGGTGGGGGAGACAGGTGAGGGGAGACAGATGGGGGAGACAGATGGGGGAGACAGGTGAGGGGAGACAGGTGGGGGAGACAGGTGAGGGGAGACAGGTGTGGGGAGACAGGTGGGGGAGACAGGTGAGGGGAGACTGGTGGGGGAGACAGGTGAGGGGAGACAGGTGGGGGAGACAGGTGAGGGGAGACAGATGGGGGAGACAGATGGGGGAGACAGGTGAGGGGAGACAGGTGGGGGAGACAGGTGAGGGGAGACAGGTGAGGGAGACAGGTGAGGGGAGACAGGTGAGGGAGACAAGTGAGGGGAGACAGGTGAGGGCGACAGGTGAGGGGAGACAGGTGAGGGAGACAGGTGAGGGGAGACAGGTGGGGGAGACAGGTGAGGGGAGACAGGTGAAGGAGACAGGTGAGGGGAGACAGGTGAGGGGGACAGGTGAAGGAGACAGGTGAGGGGAGACAGGTGAGGGGAGACAGGTGAGGGAGACAGGTGAAGGAGACAGGTGAGGGGAGACAGGTGAGGGGAGACAGGTGAGAGAGACAGGTGAGGGAGACAAGTGAGGGGAGACAGGTGGGGGACAGGTGAGGGGAGACAGGTGAGGGGGGACAGGTGAGGAAGACAGGTGAGGGGAGACAGGTGAGGGGAGACAGGTGAGGGAGACAGGTGAGGGGAGACTGGTGGGGGAGACAGGTGAGGGGAGACAGGTGAAGGAGACAGGTGAGGGGAGACAGGTGGGGAGACAGGTGAGGGGAGACAGGTGAAGGAGACAGGTGGGGGAGACAGGTGAGGGGAGACAGGTGGGGGAGACAGGTGAGGGGGGACAGGTGAAGGAGACAGGTGAGGGGAGACAGGTGGGGGAGACAGGTGAGGGGAGACAGGTGAGGGAGACAGGTGAGCGGAGACAGGTTGGGGACAGGTGAGGGAGACAGGTAAGGGGGGACAGGCGAGGGGAGAAAGGTGAGGGGAGACAGGTGTGGGGAGACAGGTGAGGGAGACAAGTGAGAGGAGACAGGTGGGGGACAGGTGAGGGGAGACAGGTGAGGGGGACAGGTGAGGGGCGTCATCTTTTCCTGTGAGAAGGTGAATGGTCCAGACATGTATTGTGTAGGGAGCGGGGAGAGAGAGAGGGGAGAGAGGGAGGGGAGAGAGAGAGGGGAGAGAGGGAGGGGAGAGAGGGGAGAGATGAATAAATTTGCAAAGGATATCTCTCTCTCTCTCTCTCTCTCTCTCTCTCTCTCTCTCTCTCTCTCTCTCCGTGTTATCAAACGTTATCATATCGCCCTCGTTAACTATACAAACATGTGTAGTATCTGTGTTGACCGCCGCAGAACACACACACACACACACACACACACACACACACACACACACACACACACACACACATTGACAACGTTAATGAAACAACTTTAAATTTTGACGACACTTGGGTCCAGGAAACGAGTTGTATGTATGTATGTACGTACAGTATGTATGTATGTATGTATGTTTGTATGTATGTATGTATGTATGTTATGTGGCGGCCATGACACACAGGAGCGGCAATACAGGTGTGTGAGGGAGGAACAGGTGTGTGAGGGAGGAACAGGTGTGTGAGGGAGGAACAGGTGTGTGTGTGTGTGTGTGTGTGTGTGTGTGTGTGTGTGTGTGTGTGTGTGTGTGTGTGTATTGATCAGGTTGACGACGGACTAATGTGTCGGGCAGGGACGTAATAGCTAGTGCTCACTGTCCATTGATTGACTCACCTGCCAGTCTGCCACCACCACCTGCCACCACCACCACCTACCACCACCACCTGCCATCACCACCACCTACCACCACCACCTGCCATCACCACCACCTACCACCACCACCTGCCACCACCACCACCTACCACCACCACCTGCCATCACCACCACCTACCACCACCACCTGCCATCACCACCACCTACCACCACCACCTGCCATCACCACCACCTACCACCACCACCTGCCATCACCACCACCTACCACCACCACCTGCCAGCACCACCACCTGTCACCACCACCTGCCAGCACCACCACCTACCACCACCACCTGCCATCACCACCACCTACCACCACCACCTGCCAGCACCACCACCTACCACCACCACCTGCCATCACCACCACCTACCACCACCACCTGCCATCACCACCACCTGTCACCACCACCTGCCAGCACCACCACCTACCACCACCACCTGCCATCACCACCACCTACCACCACCACCTGCCATCACCACCACCTACCACCACCACCTGCCATCACCACCACCTGTCACCACCACCACCTGCCACCACCACCGCCTGCCACCACCTATCACCACCATCCACCACCACCACCTGCCACCACCACCACCTGCTACCACCACCACCACCTGCCACCACCACCACCACCACCACCTGCCACTACCACCATAGCATGTGCTACCGCTGGATCCTCCAGACGCTTAGTATTTAAACCTCTTCTTGAGGCTTACTGCCTTTGCCGTTTTGGGGCAACATGAAGTGAGAACTTGGATCTGACAAGTTGATGATCAGTGTCGCAGTGGTCTGAGCCACGCATGGCACGGGTGATGAGGACTTCTCGGCGATCTCTTTCTCTGACAATGATGTAGTCAATGAGATGCCAGTGTTTGGATCGTGGGTGTTGCCACGAACCCTTGAACTTGTCGGCCTGCCTAAACAAGGTATTGGTGATAGTGTGGCTGTGCGCAGCACACTTGCTGAGGAGGAGTAGGCCGTTGGGATTACACTTGCCTAGTCTATTTCTCCCGATGGCTCCCTGCCAAATGTTAGCATCTCTGCCAACTCTGGCATTGAAGTCACCAAGGAGCACAACCTTGTCATCTCTGGGGATAGAAGTTAGCAATCTGTCAAGGTCGGAGTAAAAGAAGGTACAGCCAGACCCCCGTTCTGTGAGTTGGCCCTCATCTGGGAGCCGGGACTCACTAATGGCTGCTATGTCGATGTTATACCTAGCCAGCTCCTTTACCACTAGGACAGTTCTTCTTACAGGACGCTCATTTGTGCCAGTATCCAGAAGGGTCCTGACACTCCATGCAGCGACCATAAGAGGTTGTATTGTTTGTTTTTGTTTGGATCTGTGATTTTGATTCTGTTTCGACCGCACAAGGATGACCTTACTGGGTGCGGTTACCCAGTCAGGTTGGGCAGAGTGAGTAGAGTGGCTCCTCGTAAGGGCTGCTCAATCGCACAGACAGGACCGGATTGCACTGCTGCCTAGATCCCAGTGCATAAACGACCATCTTATCTGTGCCGCCCATGTGCAGAGTTGTGACTGGAGACTCCCGGAAGTCATCTCTGCCTGTCCCCGTCGCCACTCGTCCGTCGCCATAGGACTTTTGGGGGTATATGGGTTTTGATGATGATGAGAGGTATGGTGAGCTGGGTGATGGCTGCGCGTGAGTTGATTTATGTGATGAGGCAGAAGCACAGGCTGCAACCACACATCTTGGTTGATCCGCAAGGCAGCGGGGAGGTGGCTGGTAGGCGCCAGGACGTGTCCACATGCCAGTGGGCCTATGCGCCGTCCCTCTGGGGCCCACTGCTACTCCGAGATCCCCTGCTCATCTAGCCTGGGCCCACGAGGCACCCAGTTACCGTGTGTTGCCACAAAGCGGCACAGTAGGAGTCTTGATGGTGAGGAGGCTGTGTACTGGCAGGGGAAGACTTATGCAAGTTGCTTCCCTGTTCGCCACGAGGGCGAGCCAGCGGCGGTAGATGAAAGCGAGAGGGAGCAGGCAGTGCCTGCACCTTAACACTGACATAATGCTGCCACACTAGACGCATTTCACCACCCTGTGTAGTGTGTGCGCACACAAACACACACACACAAACACAAAAGGGCACACATACAGATACGCACACAGAAAGTCAAACAGTTACATACACAGCCACCCGGCAACACTCGACCCAAGACTCCTCTGCACCACACAATATTTAATTAACACACCAACCACTATAGCACAGCCCTACAGCGCCGCCCTCTGTGTGTGTGTGTGAGGAGGGTCTAGGGGTTCCAAGTCAACATCTAACTGAATTATTTCATGTTAGTTCACACACACACACTTATGTTACTTGTATATTATTTGTAATTCGAAACCCATTCCCCAAATATGTAACTGTATATTTTCAGCCTTCTGGCTGCCAAGCTCTTTCAATAAACCGTTAATTATTATTATTATTATTATTATTATTATTACACACACACACACACACACACACACACACACACACACACACACACACACACACACATCGATAAATAAACCACTATTTACAAACCAGAGACAGACAGACTAGTGAGTAAGTCCATTAATCTCACACCTGGCCACATCTGTGTACCTCATACCTGGCCACCTATATACCTCATGGCCACCTCTGTGTACCTCATACCTGGCCACACCTGTGTACCTCATACCTGGCCACCTCTGTGTACCTCATACCTGGCCACCTCTGTGTACCTCATACCTGGCCACCTATATACCTCATGGCCACCTCTGTGTACCTCATACCTGGCCACCTCTGTGTACCTCATACCTGGCCACCTTTGTGTACCTCATTCCTGGCCACCTATATACCTCATGGCCACCTCTGTGTACCTGGCCATCTGTGTACCTCACCCACCAAACACTGTCTGACATCACTTAAAAAATAAAGGATCACCTGAAGAATAGCCCCCCACCCAGCTTATCTCACCTGGATTAAACACCATGACACTACTGGGTGGGGGGGGGGGGGGTAGGGTAGGGTAGGGTAGGGTAGGGTAGGGTAAGGTAGGGTAGGGTAGGGTAGGGTAGGGTAAGGTAGGGTAAGGTAGAGTAGGGTAGGGTAATAATGATCATAAAAATATAAATAAAATACACACACACACACACACACAATTTCATCGTTAACCCCCAACTATGACCCCCTATGACCCCTTTAGAGAGCACAGACCTTTAAAACACCTCTACTGACCTCTATAAAGTGACCAGACGAGTGGTAATGTCGGGGGTCAAGCTGACATGAAAACAACCTCTCCTGTGTTGAGTGTTTGTTGTGTGTTATGAGTGTTTGTTATGAGTGTTTGTCGTTTGTGAGTGTTTATTGTATGTTATGAGTGTTTGTTTTGACGCACACACACACGACAAATATATGTTAGTCACTGAACTAAAACAAACACCGTATAATCAGTGTTTGTTTGTGATTCATTAGTGTGTGTGTGTGTGTGTGTGTGTGTGTTTGTGTGTGTGTGTGTGTTTTTCAAGGCCACGTCACTATGATTTGTGGGTATTAATAGGTTGTCCCGTTAGTCTGTCTGTTAAGGGTTTATATAATCATGTACCGTATAGATAGATCTGTTTTGGCTCCAGAAATTAGTGTTTGTTTGTTTGTTTGACTTTTAGGTACACACACACACACACACACACACACACACACACACACACACACACACACACACACACACACACACACATACAATTCTGACGCCACCTTGGTATCGTGAAATCAAGAAATTAGACAATAATTACCATAAGCACCTTTGAGAATCCTTGTATGTGTCGTAAGTTAAATAAACCAGTTAAATATGTTCTTACATCATCAGTTAAAAGAGAAATTTAACTTAGGAACCGTTGAGAATCCACTTGTAAGTTAAGTGAACCAGTTACGACAGCTTCTCACTTATTTATAAGGATTATTTATAGTATTTTATTAAGCTCTCAGTTACTATCAGAGCGACACAACCACGATAGTACAATAACGTTACGTGATAATACTACTGATGACGTAGCCACAGTTATCAAAAACAAGGGTGGGGGAATCTCTCTCTCTTTCTCTCTCCCTCTCTCTCTCTCTCTCTCTCTCTCTCTCTCTCTCTCTCTCTCTCTCTCTCTCATTAATGTAGGCTGTTGTCTTAATTCCTTCATTGTAATCAACTCGACTGTGAGTAACCATTCATAGAGAGGTGTGGTAGGTGGAGGGTGAATTTGAATTTTGCCTCTTACAGTGGCTAGTTTATTGTATGTGCTGAGTATGGTTTACAACGGGTCATAATAATTAACCCCAGTGGACAGGATATTATGGCACTGAATTTTACAGAGTATTTCAATTACATTATTTGTTTAGTTCTATACATAAAGGGTAACTTACTCACAAATGCGTGAGTACAGGCGTGTGAGGCACTATGTCTGGCCTCACACTTTGTTATTCACATTTGCGTGAGAAGTATTCAAGTACATTGTGTATTTGGTTCTATACATGAGAACTGATATAGTTACTAAGTGTAGAAAGTGGATACAATCTTAATATGTCGGTCATCTTGCCACTAGAGATGAAGTGTTGTGCCATTTCACACACAGTGTGCTTGGACCTGTCCCTAAAAGGTTCTATCTTCACACAGTCGAGGACGTAGTGTTCAAGTGTGTGGCCATATGTCTGGCCACACACTTTACATTTAGTTTTGTTTACATCTGCTTGAGGAACATACTGCCAAAGGTACTTATATCCTAACCTTAATCTAGCGGTTACAACATCTTGTAATCTAGTGATCTTGTTACTTGCTCCATATACATGTTTCACTTGATACATCTCATCATGGTAACCTATGGATCGATTAGTGCCTATTTGCACTTGTCCGCTTGCATCAAATTCATTAATAAGTTTCTTCATAATTACAGTTTTAAGGGTTCTTTTTGACAGACCCAAATTGTATTCAAAGGTGTCTTTGTTAGACGCGAATTTGACGAGGGCATCAACTGTCATGTTTTATGAGGCCTATGTGAGAGGGGATCCACAACAGTTTCATCTTGACACCCCGGTCAACAAGGTACGCCTATTTGTGTCTGGCTTAAGAGACAAGCGCGTGACAACCTGAGTGGAGGGTACCAAGGGCAAGTAGTGAGGATAGAGAGTCAGTGATGATGAGACTGTCAGTAACAGTGGTTTCAATGAATTTAATAGCTGTGAGTATGGCAACTAATTCTGTTTGTAGAGTGGATGCCCAGTTGTTAATTCTAACTCCTTTCTCGATTATATTACCGTCAGGTTGAGTCACAACAATAGCACTTCCAGCCCTCCCACAGGCGGTGTTTGGAGATCCATCAGTGTAGATGGTCTGTGTGATATTATCATCAGTCTGTAGAGTGTGTATGTGTTCAAGAGCTCTCAATTTGGCAGTGTGTTGGAGATAAATGCTTTGTATAATTAATTTTTTAGGCGGATATGTCGGTATTGTGATATCGAAGGGAACTGCCCACCAGGGTGGCAGGAAGCGCTGTTGTGTCTCAACTTTGTACAGGTGGTCTAGTCCAAACATCTTCATATGTGTAGCTGTAGTTTGGATCCATTTAGACTCGCCAGTCCCATGGTTCATACATTTTAGCAATTTTAAGGAAACTGTTATCAGGATCACCACGCAGAAGCCTCAGGGCTATCATGAGGTTGACTTCAGTTATTCTATCTTTAACACTGGGTATACCTAGTTCTTTCCTCATATTAAATACTTTAGTGCTCATGGAACATCCTAGGATAATTCTGGGTGCTTTATTTTTAATTTTCTCGAGCTTGTCAACGCCATTCCTGTCACAAAGGACCAGGGCTGGTGCGTGGTAATCTATCAGAGATCTTATATAGCCTAGGTACATTGTTTTAACAATTCTAATATTAGCACCAAAGTGCCGGCTGTACCCCGCTACACTTCTAAGAGGCCTCAGTCTGTCAGTACATTGGCGGGTTAGCTGTTGTATGGCAGGTAGGGTACAAGGGACGGAAACACCAAGATATTTAAAAGAAGAAACATAGTCAATAGTGTTGTTACCTATCTTGAACTTGGCGGGGCCGCGTTTGCGGTTACCAGCTTGTTTGTTGAACACCTTAGTTTTCTCAGTGGAGATAATAAGACCGAGGTGTTCACAGGCTGTGTATACATGGTTCAGGGTGGTTTGCATTTCACGATGAGTTTTAGCATGTATAAGAATATCAGCAACATAGCTGAGTGTGATGTTGTTGGGGTTGTCTGGTATTTAATTTAATAATGCATTCATAAGAACATTGAACAAAGTGGGGCTAAGTACTCCACCTTGAGGGATACCAAGTTGCATATCTTTAACTTCACTTTTGTAACCCTGAAACAGTGCAGCAGCCCTTCTGTTGGTTAGGTAACCACTTATCCAGTGTAACAGCCTACCTCCTATATCCATTTTGGCTAGTTCGTACAATATCAGTTGCCTATTGACAATATCAAATGCAGCTTTTAGGTCAAGAAATGTGGTGTATCTGTGCCTTTCATCACCATGCACAGTTAGGAATGTGGTGATGCAATTATGTACACCTTTACCATGGGTGAAGCCATTTATGTCAGGGGACATGTGTTCTCTGATTCTATATAAGAGTCTGCCAAGAACCATCCTCTCAAAGGTTTTACACAGGCAGCTGGTTAGTGATATGGGACGAAAGGCATCAGGCTGTCCTGGTTTCGGTATTGGTACAACAATACTGCTGGTCCATGATGTGGGTAGTTGGCCCTCGGCATGACTCATATTGTACAATACCGACAATGGATTGCCTGGCACGCGCCTTAGTAGTCTAATGATGTTGTAGGTGACTCCGTCCTCTCCAGGGGAAGTAGATTTAGCCCTGGCGAGGGCGGCGTCAAGCTCCCACTTAGTATATGGAACATCACACTCATCGTGCTGTTTGCCCAGCATAAAGTTAATACGATTACTTCTCTCTACAGACTTCGCGTCAAGGGGTCCCCGAGTCCCAGCTGGTAACATGTCATAGCTAGAGACATGAGCCCACTTTGTTATCAACTCATTTTACTTTTGCAGAGGGTTTGGATGGGAGACGTGTCTACTGTTTCTGCCTCTGATTGTGTTTATGTCTTTCCAGGCTTTGCTGAGGGATGTGTGTTGGTTCAGGCTGTTGACATATGTCTCCCATGCATTTTGTCTGAGTTCGTTTACACGTTCCCTGACAGCAGCAAGGGAAGCTTGATACAATTGTAACATTTGAGGTGTTCTAAATTGTCTGTAACCCTTACCCACCCTCCTGACCCTAGCCCTGAGTTTTTTCAGCTCAGGGTCATTATAGCACTGCTGTTGCCTGTTCCCATTATGCTGACCAGGTTTTCTCCTTTTTTTGGTAGATAGATAGATAGATAGATAGATAGAAACCTCATCTTGCCTTCAACTTACCTCAATTTGGCTTCACCTGTCAGAGGCTTCACCTGTCAGAGGCTTCACCTGTCAGAGGCTTCACCTGTCAGAGCCTTCACCTGTCAGAGGCTTCACCTGTCAGAGGCTTCACCAGTCAGAGGCTTCACCTGTCACCTTCAACACTCACCTGAAAATAAATAAATAAACATTATTTTTTTGTCATAATTAATTATTTATTGTACATTTTATTTGATTTTGTTCGTCATGTTTTAAACCAATCAGAATTAGGACACCCATATCTACGACCAATGAGCACACAGTTGCAGTTAACCTCGACCAATCAGCACAAGGATAATCATACCTTCAATCACCACAAAAGAACTCATATAATCGACAAATCACCACAAATTCGTTATAGTCCACTAAAGTCAATAGAGATCTTACTAATATAATCCATATCATCTGTAATATAGCCGAAATTTATTATAATCCTCAAAATATAGTGTAAAAAAAATATCGTAAAATTCTATGTAACTTTTTCTGCTAAGTTGACATCATCGCTGAGTGTGTGTGTGTGTGTGTGTGTGTGTGTGTGTCTGTCTGTGTGTGTGTGTGTGTGTGTGTGTGTGTGTGTGTGTGTGTGTGTGTGTGTGTGTGTGTGTGTGTGTGTGTGTGTGTGTGAGTAAATAAGGGAACAAATATCAACACTCGTACTATAAATAAATATATGTACAGTATATATACGTCACACTGAGAGAGAGAGAGAGAGAGAGAGAGAGAGAGAGTGAGAGAGAGAGACGATGATGAATGCGTTAGTAAAATACATACCTAAACTTTTACACACACACACACACACACACACACACACACACACACACACATACACACACACACACACACACACACTTGACCTTTACAGTGTTAGGGTGAGACAGCTTACCTCACCCAAGACCATTCACAGGTCCAAATTACTCACACCTAACCTAACCCACACTAAGTTAACACTGATGTAACTTAGCTTAACATTACCTTAACCTAGACTAAGTTAACATGATCTAACACTGCACTAACTTAACCTCGATTTAGTTAACACACTCTAATATTCACCAAACTTAAAATCAAGTTAAATTTACCGATTTTAACAGTAATAAAACTTACCCAAACTTAACCTGGACTAAGTTAATATAACCTAACATAAACTAACCCAAGTTAACCTAACATAACATAACCTAACCTAACCTAACCCAAGTTAACCTAACCTAAACAAAATTAAAAAAGGTATCAGGTCCCCACAACACCCAGAGTCAGTTCAATGTTGCAACTCTTTCCTGTCTGCAACATTGTCCACAGTGAAGAAACACCCTGCTACTTGCAACACTACAGAGAGAGAGAGAGAGAGAGACAGAGAGAGAGAGAGAGAGAGAGAGAGAGAGAGAGAGAGAGAGAGAGAGAGAGAATTTTATATGTATTTATCATAATTCAAATCTGATATGAACAAGGTATTGGCGTGCAAGTTCTCCCCCACAGTGCCATAATACAGTCCCAAGGTGCCATAATTCTGTACAATAATGGCACCAAACGCTCAATATCCCTCACAGTGCCATAATACAGTCCCAAGGTGCCATAATTCTGTACAATAATGGCACCAAACGCTCAATATCCCCCACAGTGCCATAATACAGTCCCAAGGTGCCATAATTCTGTTCAATAATGGCACCAAACGCTCAATATCCCCCACAGTGCCATAATACAGTCCCAAGGTGCCATAATTCTGTACAATAATGGCACCAAACGCTCAATATCCCACACAGTGCCATAATACAGTCCCAAGGTGCCATAATTCTGTACAATAATGGCACCAAACGCTCAATATCCCCCACAGTGCCATAATACAGTCCCAAGGTGCCATAATTCTGTTCAATAATGGCACCAAACGCTCAATATCCCACACAGTGCCATAATACAGTCCCAAGGTGCCATAATTCTGTACAATAATGGCACCAAACGCTCAATATCCCACACAGTGCCATAATACAGTCCCAAGGTGCCATAATTCTGTACAATAATGGCACCAAACGCTCAATATCCCCCACAGTGCCATAATACAGTCCCAAGGTGCCATAATTCTGTACAATAATGGCACCAAACGCTCAATATCCCCCACAGTGCCATAATACAGTCCCAAGGTGCCATAATTCTGTACAATAATGGCACCAAACGCTCAATATCCCTCACAGTGCCATAATACAGTCCCAAGGTGCCATAATTCTGTTCAATAATGGCACCAAACGCATTGACGCACCGACGGAAGGCCACACTGACGCACACACGGCCAAACAGACTGACGGACACCCACCAGTACAAACTCTTCGCCCCTTCACCAACCCAGAAAAGCCACTCACTTAATCCACGCTCCTTAATAAGCCACCCACAACAAGCCAGCCAGCCAGCCACAAGCCAGCAAGCCAGCCACAAGCCAGTAAGCCAGCTACAAGCCAGTAAGCCAGCCAGCCATCACTACCATTAACCACTGTCGACTGTGCTTTTAAAAGGTTCCTCCCTGGCCTCTCTCTCTCTCTCTCTCTCTCTCTCTCTCTCTCTCTCACACACACACACATACATACATACATACATACAGACACACATAAATACAGACACACACATATATACGTACATACATACATACACACATACATATATACACATCTTTGAGCCGGACCAAAAACGTCAAGAGCCAATCAGAAACGAGGATAGAAAGCGGGGTTAAGACTCAAGAGCCAATCAGAAGCGAGGATAGAAAGCGGGGTTAAGAATTCAAGAGCCAATCAGAGGCGAGGACAGAAAGCAGGAGCCAATAGTTGTTCCAGACATAAAACTCAAGAACCAATCAGAGATACGGAAGGAGATGTAAGCGGCCAATGAATGCCAAGTTATAAAATGGCCCAGCAGCCAATCAGGAGCGGGGAAACATTGATGACGAGCCAATGACAAACCGACTGACGGAAATAACACCCAATCAGAGGGCATAGCTGAGAGAGAGAGAGAGAGAGAGAGAGAGAGAGAGAGAGAGAGAGAGAGTTTTCACGTGTATCTAGACAGCCAATCAGCTATCGTTAAACAAAGGTCGATAACTAATCACCTCCCGTTACACTGAGAGCCAATCAACCATTGCTACAACGTGAACCAATCATCTCTCGATATGCAGATGAAGAACCAATCACTGATGGCTACGTTGAGATCGACAGCCAATCAGACAAAGGGGAAAAATACGACCAATGGCGGACCAGCAAGTACCACAATATGCCCTCACCCCACACCCTCACGCCCTCACCCCACACCACCCCACGCCCTCACCCCACACCACCCCACGCCCTCACCCCATACTACCCCACGCCCTCACCCCACACCACCCCACGCCCTCACCCCACACCACCCCACGCCCTCACCCCACACCACCCCACGCCCTCACCCCATACCACCCCACGCCCTCACCCCACACCACCCCACGCCCTCACCCCACACCACCCCACGCCCTCACCCCATACAACCCCACGCCCTCACCCCACACCACCCCACGCCCTCACCCCATACCGCCCCACGCCCTCACCCCATACCACCCCACGCCCTCACCCCATACCACCCCACGCCCTCACCTCATACTACCCCACGCCCTCACCCCACACCACCCCACGCCCTCGCCCCATACCACCCCACGCCCTCACCTCATACTACCCCACGCCCTCACCCCACACCACCCCACGCCCTCACCCCATACCGCCCCACGCCCTCTCCCCATACCACCCCACGCCCTCACCCCATACCACCCCACGCCCTCACCCCACACCACCCCACGCCCTCACCCCACGCCCTCACCCCACACCACCCCACGCCCTCACCTCATACCACCCCACGCCCTCACCTCATACTACCCCACGCCCTCACCCCATACCGCCCCACGCCCTCACCCCATACCACCCCACGCCCTCACCCCACACCACCCCACGCCCTCACCCCATACCGCCCCACGCCCTCACCCCATACCGCCCCACGCCCTCACCCCACACCACCCCACGCCCTCACCCCACACCACCCCACGCCCTCACCCCAAACCGCCCCACGCCCTCACCCCACACCACCCCACGCCCTCACCCCACACCACCCCACGCCCTCACCTCATACCACCCCACGCCCTCACCCCACACCACCCCACGCCCTCACCCCACACCACCCCACGCCCTCACCCCACACCACCCCACGCCCTCATCACCACCTTCCTTTATGACCACTCCCTCACCCCACCCCCTCACCCCCCTGACCACTCCCTCACCCCCCTCACCTCCCTCACCCGACCCCCTCACCTCCCTGACCACTCCCTCACCCCCCTCACCCCACCCCCCTGACCCCCCTGACCCCACCCCGCCACATACCATCAATAAGAAACAAAACACCAACTGATAACTCATGGAGTTTACAACACCTTTAACAGAATATATCACCTTAAACATTTATATCGATCCTGTTAAAGTGCATTCCAAAGTTCTTAACCCCTTGAGTACTGACTTAAGTTAATGTACTCAAGGGGGTTTAATCTAATGTGGTCTAATGGGTTAAGTTCAAGGGGTTATGTCATCGTACTCAAGGTGTTAATGTTGGTGTCTCAAGCATTACGTGACTCATACACACCTGACACTCACTCATACACACCTGACAGTCACTCATACACACCTGACACTCACTCATACACACCTGACACTCACTCATACACACCTGACACTCACTCATACACACCTGACACTCGGTTTGAGGACTGAAGGATCAGTTTGTAATATTTATAAACATAAGAAAGTTTACTATTGGTCCATATCTCGACAGCCAATCAAAGTTTATAAGCATGGTGTGTTGTGTTGTGTTGTGTTGTGTTGTGTTGTGGAGTGTTGTGTTTCGTTCTGCCTGTCTCTCTCTCTCTCTCTCTCTCTCTCTCTCTCTCTCTCTCGGCACCATTAGCCCTATAAGCCATAATATGCCAACACCACAATCAGGTTCACCCCATTAGCAGCAGGAGCTAGGTCAAGTGTTTCCCCTCCTACCTGTACTGTATACACCTGAGAGAGAGAGAGAGAGAGAGAGAGAGAGAGAGAGAGAGAGAGAGAGAGAGAGAGAGAGAGAGGTTCAGCTTTTATACTCACAACGTAACAAACTTTCAGACCAAAAACATGAACACATACGGTATATGACATAAAAGAATGGATGTTTTACGTGTATGAGAAGCCTTTGTTTATATATATGTATGTATGTATGTATGTATGTATGTAGGTCCTTTTTCTATACAGTATGTTTAAAGCTATTATCTTATATATGAAAATTGTTTTAGCTTTTTAATGAAAAGTTATTATACACTTGATTGAAAAACTTAATCTTTTATTAAATTTGTTTTTAATAATATTTAATCAAATTTCTTTTAACTATACTGTTACTAAATAGAATTGATCCTTAAAATAAAAGCAATATGATGTCTTTGAAATTAACAAACATAGTAACCATTAAATACACCTAATTCAGTGAGGTAATAATGGAGACTGAATACATAAATAACTTCATCAGTTATACAAGAACATGAACAATAACAAAAGTAAATGTGTTATGCCTATTTGTATGTTATGAGAGATGTTTAGAAGGTAAATAGAGAGAGGGAGAATAAAATAATAATAATTTTGATTAGAATTTGTTTTTTTTTTCTGATTATAATGGATTAAAATAACAATTAAAATAGGTTGATTTTAATTATGCCAACTATGGTATGTATGTATATGTGTGTGTATGTGTGTTTGTGTATTAATAATGATAATAATAATAATAACACACATTGGCTGACCCAGAATAACATAGATCGATAGACGAAATTATATATCCAACAATGAATTACCGAGAATAACACAGGCACGTAGACAGACAGACAGACACTCCAGACAGACAGACAGACACGCCAGACAGACAGACAGACTCGCCAGACAGACAGACAGACAGACAGACAGACAGACTCGCCAGACAGACAGACAGACAGACACGACAGAGACAGACAGACAGACACGACAGGTGATCCACAAGAGAGATTCATGTTAGCAGGAGTGAATCTTCTCTCTCTCAGTAGTAGGTAATTCTTTAAACACTAAATAAATTGCTCATATGTGGTAATTGGATACTTTTCTTCACACTTGTAATGCGTCAAGTGTGTAAGATAGTTAGATAAATGGTACATAGATAATGGCACCGCTAGTTAAGAGTGTTGTTTGACTTGACATTCCACTGAGTAGAGAAACTTCCTCCTTTGAGAACCTTGTAGAAGCTTGACTCATAGATCTCTCTACTGGCGAGTGCGGGAATTACTCTATACGGGTGTGGCATACGTAGTTAAGTCCTTTAGCTACTCTTGAGCTGAACCCCAAAGAGTAAAGATCTACGAGCTCTCCTAACATAAGAGTCTGCTTC